>APFE030975578.1:0-68808 GCA_000404065.3 Pinus taeda | reverse complement strand
ACTTGAAAATTCGCTAAGTAATCATAATTTAAAAAAAAATGGACATAATAAATTTTAAAGTGTGAAAAATAAGTCCTCTAAAAAAATGTATGTTTTATCAACACGTTTCAAAATCGGCATGAAAATCACTAACATTTAAAAACAAATATTTATATTTGATACATAAGAAAATTTAAATTGTCAAAAATATGCTCCAAAAAAAGAATTGTATTCTGCGTCACCACTTTTCAAAATCGGGTCACGTTTTTACTACCCCCTACGAAACGGGTAATCATATCGGTTATTTAAAGTGCCAAAAACTATGTTCTAAAAAAATATGTGTGTTCTGCATTGCATTTTTTCAAAATTGGATCAATTTTTTGCTATTTCTATGAAACGGGTAATAGTATCAATTCCCGTTTCAAAGTTTACATTGTTTAAATTGCTCTTAAGCATAGAACATACAAAAAATTAGCATGGTATCAGAGGTGAGGTGAAGGCAAAGCCCAAACAAGAGTGAAAGAGAAATCATCGAAGACAGTTGGAAAGGACAAAAGGCTCAATGGGTTCCCCATCCCATTTCCCAACTGAAGACAAGCTCCATTAAAAGTCTGACTATCACGGATGGAAGATGTCTCTTGGTCTAACATTGGAAGAACAATAAGTGTTGGATTATGTGAAGGGTAAAATCCCTGAGCTTCCATCAAATGCAATGGCTGCTACAAAGAACAAGTACACCAAAGGTGAAGTCAAAGCAAAAAAGATTATCAGAGATTCCATTGGCAAGTGTCTGGTGGCCTACATCTTCGATCTAAACACCTCCAAGGAAATCCATGACGGATTGGTAATCATGTTCAAGGTTAGTGATGCAAATCAAATTTTGTTCCTCAAAAATAAGTTGAAACATAATAAGAAGAGTAAGGACGAGGATATTTAATCCTACTTCTTAAGGATCATTGAGATCAAAAATGATCTTCTATCGATTGGAGAAGTCATTATTGACATGGGACTTACTATCACTACCCTTGGAGGGCTCCCACCCAAGTGATATATATTCAAAACCATTATTCTCAATAATGATCGAGTTCCGAAATTTGAAGAATTGATGTCAAGATGCATTCAAGAAGAAACAAGAATGGTGGAGCAAGAAATGCCTTATAATATAGGCAACCCCACTGCTTTCTCCACTCATGCCAAAAGGAGAAATAATGGAGGGTTTAAAGGTCATTTCCATGGAAAGCCTAGATGTAAGGGAGGAAGGAAAGGCAGGTGCTTTGTTTGCAATAAGTTGGGCCACTATGTAAGGGAGTGTCCAAATAGAAGGGACACATCACATGATGATGATCACAATCACTGGAGGGGTAACTTCAACAACAACAATCAAATGAATGACAGGTACAATGGCAAAGGAAAAAGGAATGTAGGACATCAAGGTCGACCCTCCTAGAAAGCAAAGAACTCCAGGTATGAAAAATCAAATGTTGTTTCTAATAAGAAAAAGGAGTATTACCTTATATCAACCCTCTCCACTACCTCTCTTCTGGAAACTTTGGGAAATTGGCTTATTGATAGTGGTGCTTCAAAGCACTTCACCGGATTCAAGGAAGCTCCCTCTAATTTGAAAGGTCGATGCTTTGTTCGCAATAAGTTTGGCCACTATGCAAGGGAGTGTCCAAATAGAAGGGACACATCACATGATGACGATCACAATCACTCCAAGGGTAACTTCAACAACAATGATCGAAGGAATGACAAGTACAATGGAAAAAGAAAAAAGAATATAGGACATCAAAGCCGACCCTCCAAGAAAGCAAGGAACTCCAGGTATGAAGAATCAAATGTTGTTTCTGATAAGCAAAATGAGTATTACTTTATATCGACCCTCTCCACTACCTCTCCTCTAGACACTTTGGGAAATTGGCTTATTGATAGTGGTGCTTCAAGGCACTTCACCAGATTCAAGAAAGCTCTCTCTAATTTGATAAAGAAGAAGACAAATTTGGAGATTATTCTTGGAGACGATGCACCTATCCCGTAAAGGTTGTAGGGAATGTTACTCTTCAATTGGATCAGGGTAACTCGATTCATTTACAAGTTCTTTATGTACCTGATCTCAAGAAGAACCTGGTGTCCATTTTGGCAATGGAAGACATAAGTTACAAAGTGGCATTCATCGATGGAAAGGTACATGTTTAGAAAATAAATTTTAAAGATGTTTTTACTCTTGGGTTTAGGGTTGGCACTTTGTATCAAGTTGCAGGAATTCCATTGGGAGCCATGTCTTGCAACTCATCTCCACAATCTGAGTTATGGCACTGGAATTTTGCCCATCTTCATTACAAGGCTCTTCCCGATGTGAGACAAATGGTGATAGGGATGCCTAAATTCAAAGAAGAGCATGAAGGTATATGTCCGGGATGTACCAAAGGAAAACTTACAAGGGGATCATTCCCCTCAAGAAATAGAAAGACCACAGATGTGGAACAATCCGAGGGGTTTGAGTTTCATGTCTGGGAATCTCATGTAGGCAGGTTGAAGAAAGCTCTCTAAGGTTTGAAGTAAGCACCCCAGGTTTGGTTTGAGAGGATTGACAACTATCTGATGAAGCTGATATTCACTAGGAGTGAAGTCGATCCAAAACTTTTCTTTGAGGTTGTGGATGATAGACCTCTCATACTGGCACCTTATGAGGACAACCTCTCTCTAACAGGTGCAGACCCTCTCATTTACGAACATAAGAGGGAGTTGGATTCCGAATTTGGAATGATGAACTGCAAGCCTATGACTACCCTGATGGAGCTTAACTTAAAGAAGTTGTGCGGTAGTGTTGTCGGACATGAATTGGGTAATGCTTCTAAGTATCGTTAACTCGTAGGAGCATTGATGTTCTTGATGAACTCCCGTCAGATATATGTTTTGCAGTTAAAACGTTGAGCCAATATATGGTTGAGCCTCATCACTCACATTGGATTGGTGCCAAGAATCTTCTAACATATCTTCAAGGCACAATCACTCATGGACTGAGATACATTGTCGTAGATGTGAGGCTGCATGGTTATTCTAATACTGATTGGGCAGGTAGTATGGTGGATCACAAAAGCACTTTTGAGTGTTGTTTTTCTTTGGGTTCTACTTCAATATCCTAAATGAGCAGGGAGCAGAAGTCGGTTGCGTTGAGCACCACTGAGGCCGGATACATAGCTGCAAGTATGGCCTCGTGTGAAGCTGTCTGGTTGGAGAAGCTCTTCAATGAGTTGTCTGGACATGTGTTGGATACCACCGTGATCCTCTGTGACAACCATAGTGGGATCTGATTATCAGAGAATCTTGTATTTCATCATCGCTCCTAGCACATAGACATCAGGTACCACTTTATCCGAGATATGGTACAACGAGGAGCAATAAGGCTCCATCACATTGGAAGTGATGAGAAGGTCACTGACATTCTGATGAAGCCCCCGGGAAAGGTCAAATTCTTGACTTTTCGAGACCGACTAGGAGTCATGGAGAGACCCTCTCTTGAAGATCCTGTACGGTATGGATATTGAGCTCCGGGAGCTCCAGGGGGCATGAGGTACTTCTTGGAGCGATGAGCAACCATAGGGTGAGTGGTTCATCGTTCCCCTAGCGGTTTGCTATATAGGCAAGATGAGTGGTTCATCCCTCTCTCGCTGAGACATAATCATAAGGTGAGTGGTCCAGCCTTCCCCTAGTGATTTGTTGTGTACAGGGTGAGTGGTTCAGCTTTCCCCTGGGATAATCCATGGCGACATGTAGGCAGGGTGAGTGGTTCATCCTTCTCCTGTTAAGACATCCTACCCACGCAGTCTGGGACTCATGGGAAGTACCTATCATCTGGCCAATGAACAGGGAAATAAGGATAGAGACTATAGTACTACCAATGGACGCACCATGTACTACAATACTCCTTATGCTAGGATGATATTGATCTGGGATCAATTGGAACTAACTTCAGGTCAGTGAGAGTGGTATGAGACACTCTCTTTATTTGGAACTGATTTCGGATCAGTAACAGTGGTATGATACACTTTCCTTATTTGGAACTAATTTCGGATCAGTGAGAGTGGTATGAGACACTCCTTATTTGGAACTGATTTCGGATCAGTAAGAGTGGTATGGGACACTCTCTTTATATGAGACTGACTTTGGGTCATTAGAGAATGGTATGATACATTCTATGATACATTCTCAAAGAAGAGCAGTGCATTGATGGCTAAGATAGTACCGATTAACAGATGGATTAGCATATGGAGTTCTCCCTAGTTGAGAGGGAGTGTTAAAATTGACAACTAAGGCCAAACACCATGTGGGCCATCTTATTTATGGCAGCTGGTATTTTTCTTGGATTCCTCTCTTGTTAATTTTAGGTATGTTCTATGCTTAGAGCAATTTATTTCAATTTTCACAGTTAAATCAATATCTTTTCTACATTAGCAATCACATCAACATTAAAGTAAACTGCAAATAGAACATAAACATAAATCGCAGAAGACAATCCAAGACAAGAGGAAACAAGATGTGGTGCTAGCTAAGGACAAACCCTAATGTGTGGAAACCCTTGATCAATTCTTCTTATATGTTTTTCAATAGTTCAGCAAAGAGAGAAAGATAGTATGTTTACAACAGAAGTCAACACTTTGACTTATCTAGATAAAAGCATAGATAATCTCTAAGAAGATGATACATGAGATCAGTTGAAGACATGTTGCTTCTGTTGAAAATAGCAACAAAAAATGTTAAATATAGAAGTGTTAAATTTAGTACTGCTATAAATAGCATTTCGGGATACCTTCCTATTTTAGTTAGTCCCTAAACTAAAATAGAAAAGTAAAGCATTCGAATTTGATCTTAGCAGTTGTTTGTAAAATAATTAATTAATTCATCTTGAGTTAATTAGTTGTAGAAAATCAAACACGACGTCTATGTGGGGACATGCAACAGTTTCTCCATTAATTGAGGAATTTACCCCTTAGTTAAAGAGATAAGGATGAGTTGTAATTAGTTGGCTCAATTAACTGATTCAAGTCCAGTTAGATTAATTCAAATAGTTTGTTGAATTAATTGTGATTTCAGTTAGTTAATGCATGCATGCATGTAACTGTTGCACTTCAGATAACTGAATATTCTCTCATAAATAACTCATGCATGTCAGTTCAGACAGAGACCCAATTGAGATCAGATGGATGGACAATGTACTATCAGTTGCTAGAATATTCGATTGTGAATATCTCTTACATGCAGAAGGAATTCTTTCCTTGAGGATTGCGCAATTACTTCTTCAGTTTTTGTGAATGTGATGAGGCCAATTCACACATCTGGCATCACTAGACCCCAAGAAAAACTACGCAAGGAAATAGAAGGCTTGGAGGGCTTGAGGAGGACATATACTGTGTCTATTTAGTTTGTGAGCTGTATTGTTTGATTGTGGAGAGAGAATGATAGCTTGAGAGCTGATTCTTTTTGTAACTTGAACATATTTCCATTAGTATGATAATACAGAGATTGGGGTTTTAGGATGAGGCTTTCCCTTGGTTATTTCTTCTGTGTTATGTGTGATTGATTTCTCATTTTCAGTTATATGTGTTCTCATTGATCTAGCTTTATTTTATTAAGCTTCCGCAAAGTTTGTTGTAGAAGTAGATTTTGTATTTTGCTTTAGTCTATTGCATAATCTGTTGATCTACAGTAGGAATTTCTACAACTTCCATTGATTTTCCAAGGTGACTCCTTCACCTATTGTTGTGTTATATTTCGTCATCATGCTGCACTTCATTGTGCTACACCATGCTACACCCATCATCACTATGCTACATCTCATCATGCTTCATTAATCATGTCTATACCCATCACTGTACTGCATTATGTGCCATTGTTGCACCATGTTGCCATACTGACCTATGTGTTGGTTGCACCTTGCTTGCTTGTTGCCCCTTGCATGCTTGTTGTCCTTAGCATGTTTGTTGTTGCATGCTGGTTGTCCCTTGCATGCTAGCTATACCAATACATGCTTGTTGCACTAAGTATCATGTTGATGTCCCAATATTAGTTTGTTGTCCCTTGCATGCTTGTTGTAACATTGCATGCAGGGTGTACTTGCTGCTAAGTACCATACAACTATCCCAATGTTAGTTAGTTGTCCCTTGCATGTTGCTCTCCTTCAGAGACAAATGCTCCAGTTGAAACCTCGGATAAACATTTCGACAACTCCTCAGCTGAATTTTGCCCCATGAAAAACCCAAGTGTCAACCTCTAGGGACCGCGTCAGCCTTTTCTGCCCTCTATGTCAGCTTTCCCGGTAGTTCTGACAGTGCCCGACAGTTCCGGCTATTCCCGATAGTTCCGGCTTCTACCCTCTGTGTCAGCTTTCCTAGTTGTTCTGACAATTCCCGACAGTTCTGGTTGTTCCCAACAGTTCCGGCTTCTGCCCTCTGCATCATCTTTCCCAGCTGTTCCGACAGTTCCCGGCAATTCCAGCTGTTCCCAACAGTTCCAGTTGTTCCCTGCAGTTCCGGCTTCTGCCCAATGCCTCAGCTTTCCTAGTTGTTCCAGCAGTTCAGGTTTTCCCGGCAGTTCCATCTTTTGCCCTCTGCATCAGCTTTCCTGGTAATTCCCGGCAATTGCGGCTATTCCCGATAGTTCCGACTTTTGCCCCCTCTGTCAGCTTTGCTGGTTGTTTCAACAATTCTAGCTATTCCCGATAGTTCGAGCTTCTGCCCTCTAGATTAAGGCAGCGTTATCCCTTAGAATTTCTCCTCCTACTAAAACCCAAAGACAAGTAGAGAGGAAGAGATCCCAAGTGTGTTGAAAATGACTTGAAGGCCACCTCTATTTATACTAAAACAGTGAGCACAAGTGGAGTTTATTTGGTTGTAGGTTGACCTTGACGAATTGTCCCATAGCACAAATAAATTCATATCTCCATGAATACTTATTGGAATCAGATGATCTTTAGATCAATCCTACACCTCTCGATGAGAGGGATCCAAGAAAAATATCAACTTCCATTAATAAGATGACCCACATGGAGTTTGGCCCTAGTTGCCAATTTTAACACTCCCTCTCAACTAGGGAGAACACCATCCGTTGATCCATATGTTCGACTGTACTATCTTTGTCATCAGTGCCATGTACTGCTCCGGTCTGCTCTGCGTTGGTCTACTGGGCTCTAGTCCACTGAGCTCTCCTCTGCTGAACCATGAAGAAGAAGAATTGATCGAGAATGTCTCATACCATTCTGTACTAACCCGAAGTTAGTTTCATCTGAAGAGAGTGTGTCATATCACTCTTACTGACCTGAAGTCAATTTTATTGATTCCAGATCAATATCACAAGAGAGTGTCTCAAACCACTCATACTGATCCCATATCAGTTTCATTGATCTCAGATCAATGGAGGTCATCCTAGCATAAGGAGTACGATAGATACAATGATGCGTCCATCGATAGTACTACTATGTCCATCGATAGTACTACTATGGTCCCTAACCCCATTTCCCTGCTCATTGATCACATGAGATGTACTTCCCATGAGTCCTAGACTGCATGGGTAGGATGCCTTGATAGGAGAACTAATCATTTTGTCCACAAGAGAACGAATCATCCTGTCCCATAGTTGCCACGGGAGAACTAATCATCCCATCCCACAAGAGAACTAATCATCATGTTTTATAGTTGCCATGGGAGAACTAATCATCAAGGTCCACAAGAAAACTAATCATCCTGTTCCATAGTTGCCATAGGAGAACTAATCATCCCAGCCCACAGGAGAACTAATCATCCTATTCCACAGTTGCCATGGGAGAACTAATCATCCCAGCCCACAAGACAACTAATCATCCTGTTCCACAGTCACCACAGGGTATCACAGGGGAAGGTTGAACCTATCACCCTGTACATAGCGCACCACCAGGGGAGGGTGAATCGCCCTGTGGTCGTATGTCGCTCCAAGAAGTACCTTGCGCCCCCTTAGAGCTCCCAGAGCTCAATGTGTGCATCATACATGACCCTCATAAGAGGGTCTCTGAACGACACCAAGTCATTCTTGGAAAGTCAAGAATTTGAGCTTTCCCTGGGGCTTTGACAAAATGTATGCGACCTGTACATCAGTCTCAATGCGATGGAGCCTCCTCGCTCATTGACTTACCGTATCCCAGATAAGGTAGTATCTGATGTCTATCTACTGGAGAAATCATCGAATACGAGATTCCTCAACAATCGAATCCCCCCTAGTTGTCACAGAGGATCACGGTGGTATTCATCATATGTACAAACAACTTACTAAAGAGCTTCCACAACCAGGCAGCTTCACATGAGATCATACTCGTAGCTATGTATTCAGTCTCAGCGGTGCTTATAGCAACCAACTTTTGCTTCCTGCTCATCCATGATATCGAAGCAGAATCCAAAGAGAACCAGCACTGAAAAGTGCTCTAGTGATCCTCCACACTGCGTGTCCAGTCAACATTCAAATAATCATGTAGTTTCATATTTCCGGTAGTGTATCTCAATCCATGAGAGATTGTGCCCCGAAGATATCTTAGAAGATTCTTAGCACCAATCGTGAGGCTCAACCAAATATGAGCTCACCATGCTAACTGCGAAACATATATCCGGACGGAATTTCACCAAGAACATCAATGCAAATGAGTTTATGAAACTCAGAGGCATTTCCCAAATCTGGTCCAACATCATCACCATATAACTTCTGAAAGTTAAGATCCTTGAAGTAGTCACGGGCTTGCAGTTTACCATTCCACATCCGGAATCCAGCTCCCTCTTACTTATGCAAGTGAGAGGGTCTGCACCTGTTTGAAATAGGTCGTCCTCAGAAGGTGTTGGTATGAGAGGTCTATCATCCACAACCTTCAAACAATGGTTTGGATCGACTTCACTCTTAGTGAATCTCAGCTTCATCTGACAGTTATCAATCCTCTCATACTACGCCCGGGGCGTTTTGCTTCAAGCCATAGAGGGCTTTCTTCCACCTGCATACTTGAAATTCTTGATCATGAATCTCAAACCCCTCGGGTTGTTCCAAACCTGTGGACCTGGTACATGAGGGGAATGGTCCCCTTGTAAGATTTTCCTTCGGTACATCTCAGACATGTACTTTCATGCTCTTTTTAAATTCAGGCATCCCTGTCACCATCTGACTCACAAACCTCTGGTGCTATGTGTCAATGGACATGGTCCCCAGTGGACTTCCTACAACTTGATACAACCCTGAACTCAAAAACATCTTTGAAAATTCTAGTTTCAAACACTTACCTTTCCATCGATGAGTGCCACCCTGTAACCTTTGACTTCCATTGTCGAAATGGACACCAGGTTCTTCTTGCGATCAAGTACATAAAAAAGATTATGTAAATGAATCAAGTTACCCTCATTCAATTGAGGGGTAACATTCCCTACACCCTTTCCGGGATAGGTGGCATCAGCTCCAAGTATAATCCCACAATTGTTTCCATTTCTGCTAAATTAGAGAGAGCACCCTTCTATCCGATGAAGTGCTTTGAAGCACTACAATCAATCAGCCAAATTCCCAAAGAATCTGAAGGAGAGGGCCAATACAAGATAACACTTCTTTATCTTATCAAAAACAACATTTGATTCTTCATACCTGGGTTTCCTTGCTTTCTTTGAAGAGTCGGCCATTTCCTTGATGACCTGCATTACCTGTCATTCCTTTGATCATTGAAGATGTCCCTGGAATGATTGTTATCATCATCAAGTGATGTGTCCCTGCCATTCAAACACTCCTTTGCAGAATGGCTGAACTTATTGCAACCAAGGCATCTGCCATTCCTTCCACCCTTAGATCCAGACTTCCCAATGAAGTGATCTTTAGGTAGGCCATCAGAAACTTCCGTTGTGCCATTCTGATAATATTCTTTACTTCGACTTCACCCTCGGTGAATTTGAAGAGGGATGAGGAATCCACTGATCCTTTTGTCCTTTCCCAATTGTCTTCGGTGATTGCTCTTTCACTCTTGCTTGGGCATTGTCTTCACCTCAGCGTTGATACCATGTTAATTTTAGGTATGTTCTATGCTTAGAGCAATTTATTTCAATTTTCATAGTTAGTTCAATATCTTTTCCAGATTAGCAATCATATAAGCATTAAAGTAAACTGCAGATAGAACATAAACATAAATCGTAGAAGACAAGCCAAGACAAGAGGACACAAGATGTGGCGCTAGCCAGGGACAAACCCCAATGTGGGAAACCCTTGATCAATTCTTCTTATATGTTCTTCAATATTTCAGCAGAGAGATAAAGAGATAGTACGTTTACAACAGAAGTCAACACTTTGTCTTATCTAGATAAGAGCATAAATCATCTCTAAGAAGGTGATACATGAGATCAGTTGAAGACATGCTGCTTCAATTGATTCTCCAAGGTGACTCCTTCACCTATCGTTGTGCTGCATTTCATCATCATGTTGCACCTCACCGTGCTGCACCCATCATCACTATGTTGCATCTCATCATGCTTCAATAATCATGACTGTACCCATCATTGTACTGCATTATGTGCCATTGCTGCACCATGTTGCCATACTGACTTATGTGTTGGATGCACCTTGCTTGCTTGTTGCCCCTTGCTTGCTTGTTGTCCTTAGCATGCTTGTTGTTCTTAGCATGCTTGTTGTTGCATGCTAATTATACCAATACATGCTTGCTGCACTAAGTATCATGCTACTGTCCCAATATTAGTTTGTTGTCCCTTGCATGCTTGTTGTAACATTGCATGCTTGGTGTACTTGCTGCTAAGTACTATACAACTGTCCCAATGTTAATTATTTGTCCCTTGCATGTTACTCTCCTTCGGAGACAGATTCTCTGATTGAAACACCGGATAAACACTCCGGCAAATCTTCAACGCCAATCTACCCGACGAAAAACCCAAGCATCAGCCTCTAGGGACTGCATCAACCTTTTCTGCCCTCTGCGTCAACTTTCCCGACAGTTCCGGCAGTGCCCGGTAGTTCCGGCTATTCCCGACAATTTCAGCTTCTGCCCTTTGCGGCAACTTTTCCTGCTGTTTCAGCTTCTGTCCTCTGCGTCAACTTTCCCGGCAGTTCTGTCTTTTGCCCTCTGCGTCAACATTCCCGGCTATTCCGGCAATTCTCGACAATTTTGGTTCTTCCCAGCGATTCCAGCTTCTACCCTCTTTGTCAACTTTCCCGGTTGTTTTGGCAGTTCCTGACAGTTTCGACTGTTCCCAACAATTTTGGCTTCTGCCCTCTACGTTAGCTTTCCTAGCTGTTTAAGCAGTGCTCAACAGTTCCATTTGTTCCCAACAATTCTGACTTTTGCCCTCTGCGTCAGCTTTCCCGATTGTTCAAGTAGTTCCCGACAGTTCTGACTTCTGCCTTCTGCATCAACTTTCCTGATTGTTCCGGCAGTTCCATCTTCTACCCTCTGCATCAGCTTTCTTGACTGTTTTGGTAGTTCCGGATGTTCCCAACAGTTCTGGCTTCTGCCCTTTGCATCGGCTTTCCCGGCTTCTACCCTCTAGATTAGGGCAGTGTTATCCCTTAGGATCTCTCCTCCTACTAAAACCCAAAGACAAGTAGAGAGGAAGAGATCCCAAGTGTGTTGAAAATGACTTGAAGGCCACCTCTATTTATACTAAAACGTTGAGCACAAGTGGGGTTTATTTAGTTGTTGGCCGACCTTGACGAATTGTCCCATAACACAAATAAATTCATATCTCCATGAATATTTATCAGAATCGGATGATCTTTAGATCAATCCTACACCTCTCGATGAGAGGGATCCAAGAAAAATATCAGATTCCATTAATAAGATGACCCACATGTAGTTTGGCCCTAGTTGCTAATTTTAACATCTCTTCGAGAGATGTAGGATTGATCTAAATATCATCCGATTCCGACATATATTTATGGAGATATGAATTTATTTGTGTTATTGACAATTTGTTAAGGTTAGCCAGCAAGCAAATTACCCCTAGTTTAACCTCAATGTTGCATTATAAATAGAGGTGACCTCAAGTCATTTCAGACACACATCTCTCATGATCTCTCTCCACACGTTTGGGTTTGGTGGAAAGAGAGGTCAAGAGGGAGACCTTGGATCTAGTCATTGTCATAATGAATCTCTAACCGCAGTTTGTGAAGTCCTAGCCGCAACAAGACAAGGTGCCCTAGCTCTAGCTTTAAGGGAGATCTAGCCGCAGTCTAAGGAGGCTTAATACGCAGCAAAGAGGAGGTTCAATACGCAGTCAATGAAGGTCCTAATCCGCAGCAAAAGAAGACCTAAAGCTACAGACAATGGAGCCCTAATACACAACTAATAAGGAGCTTCAATACACAGCAAAGGAACCCCTTATCCACTGTCAGGAGGAGGCCTAAATCCACAGTCAAGGAACCCTAGCCTCAGATCTAAGGAAGACCTAGCTGCAACAAGAGAAGAGCCCTAACCACAATTAAAGGAGCCCTACAACAACGTGAAGGAGTCTAGAAAGAGCAATGTGGAAATCTCCTTGATAACGTGGTAGATAACGCTGTTCTAGGGCATTGTTTAGGTATGTTTGGAAGTCACAGCCACAAGGTTAGTAATCATTGAAGACAAGGCTAAATATGAATGTGTTTGGGTGTTGGCAAGTGCAGTTAGCTAGGCAGAGTTTATGAAGAAGGCAACACTGCTGTTTAGGACTGTTTGAGTATCATTTGAGAAGGCCTAAAGCTACAATAAGTTGTTGTGCTAGGCCGCAGGCCATAACACACAACTGAAGGTTGTGTTAAGGGTTGTCAAGGGTGGACAACACCTTTAGAAGGAAGCATGGTATAAGAGAAAGGTCTCCAAGGTAAACTGCAATCCTAAAAGGACTTATCTCTTGACTGTGTGTTGAATCTAAGGCTACAGGACATGCCCTAACCAGTAATGCAACAAATCACAAGTGCTAACATGTTGCAGCAATATTTTGAAGGGCTACTAGATTGATGAACTCCTAAAGGATATACTACAACACTCTTTGTGATTGGTTGAACACTGTCATGAGAATTCAGGGCTGCATCTTTGATCAATCATCATTAGCAGAATGATGGACTTTACTTCTATTGTCATAAAATATCAGTTTTGTATATTTGTACTATCTCTCTCTCTGTTGAACTATTGAAGAATATAAGAAGAATTGATCAAGGGTTTCCCCACATTGGGGTTTGTCCTTGGCTGGTGCCACATCTTGTGTCCTCTTGTCTTGGCTTGTCTTTTACTGTCTATGTTTATGTTCTATCTACATTTTACTATCATTCTAATGTGATTGCTAAACTGAACATTGATATTGGGCTAACTAAGAAATTGAAGTAAATTGCTCTTAAGTATAGAACATACCAAAAATTAACAGATATAAAAAGTGATGATAATGTTTAGGTCCATAATAACAATTATGTTTTAATTGATTTCCCGACACTCAAGGCAGGGGTACAACCCAAGTTTGAAAATCCCTGGCTTTAGTGGGCCGAATGGTTAAAAGCATGTGTTTCCTCATAAGAGGTCATAGGTTCAAATTCACAAGCAGTAGAGTATGTATGCCTCTATAGACTCTAGCAACCAAATCACTTCATGAAGATGGGACAAAACAAGGGGGTCTCATACACCAATTTGGTAATTGGCTTGACCATGACCTTAAATTTAGATTATTTTATTATAATTATAATTTCCAACCCATTTATGATCCATAAATTCAAATTCATACATGCATGCTATTAAATATGTGGTGACGATAAGCATGCATAAATTTGTTTAAAGCAAAGATTTAATTTACATTCCATTCACAAGTAGGGGTGAAACTTAGATTGCAAAATTGTAAAGAAAGAACGAGGAGCAAGGAAGAAACAATAATTTTTTAGATATAATGGTCGAAGAAATTTTCTATATGAGTAGTTTTCCACCCAACCATAGACATCCACTATAGATGCCACCCCCCAAGTCAAGCTATGATAACACCAAGGCAAAGGAAACAAGCTATAGATTCATATGTAACTAGCCCAACCCAACTATTCTCAAGCTCAACAAATATGTCCACAACTAGGCATTCTAAATAACCATCTAGCTATGAAACAATGATGGGATTCTCGTCCACCACCCAAGGAAGACATCCCCTTCATTGCTTGATAGTTCCTCAAGTTTTTTTTTAATACTCTCAATGTAGGCGGGAAGAACCCATCCTATTATTTCTCTTTTAGAATAACTTATTAGAAAATACATTGGTTCTAAAGTACCTAATGAGCAACAACTAAGAAGGGAAAGAATAAGTTTCCTAAGCAACCTAGCCTACATGCTCATTTGCAACCGTCTCTCTCTTTCTATGCCCATTAATTACTCTCCCATTGCCCGTGTTGTCCTTCTCAAGTTTTTGTAATAATCTAAGACATGAAGTTACAATGTTCAAAACTTGGGTGGTGCTTCAACATAATAATGGTGAGTGTGGTGAGTGAATGAATGAAAAGAGAAGCTGTATGCATGAGAATGGCGAAGAAATGAATTTCCATGAAGATGGGAACTCTTACACTTCCCTACGATGATTGTACTGAACACCCTTGCCTTCATGACTTATGTGAGATGGACTTCCACACAAACCACCACATCCATTCAGTAATTGGCTTCTAGGTAGGGGTTTTAAGATGGTGGATGAGATTTAAATAAATCATGTGACACAAAAGGTAGTTGTTCTTAGACAGCATATGATTATTGACTCTTCCCCACTCCCCTTGGGTTTCCTCCCTGCTAGTGAACTCATGGTCCCTCTCATGCTCCCAATACACATCTTGAGCCTTTATTATTTTTCAACATAATATTTGCATATCTTGAGTACGCCATGAAACATCTATCACATGGTAAATAAAATGCACAATTACTGTAATTACATGCCTAGCCATTGGCTGGTCAAGCCTTGGCCTTGAGCTCTACACTAGAAATCCATACAACATATTTATGTCTCTTCCACATGGGTCATTATTTAAGCTCATATAGCTTGCATTCCATCATGATAAACATTTATTTGCAATTTATACATACTCCATTAAAATACCCCAAAGGGTCAAAACTGCATTATTACATTATACAGAATCGCTACTTAAGAATAATAAAACCAGAGATGAAATCAAATTACATTAAGGTTCACATATGACCAAAATACATGAATAAAACTCTATAGAACAGAGAGAAATGACAACAATACAAGTGCTTAATGAATCTCCGAGCTAACAAATCTAAATGCAGATTATATAACAAATGCATTCCAAGGGAACCCAAAAAGGGTAGCCCTAAAAGTGAAGCTGATCAAGGTGACAAACAAAGAGGGATCCTCTAAAGGAAAACCAACAATCTAGTTGAAAACAGTTCGGTAAAAATATGCAGTTAGAATCCCTTATATTGTGGTGGAGTTCGAACTCAAAGAAGGTCCAGCATAAGTAACAGAAGAAATGCAAAAATCAAACACAGGATTTCTTATTCAAACCACAAAAGTTAAGGCCCATAGATAACATTCAAGGCCATGCCTCTAACATCAAAGGTCACTTTTCTGGAAATTGAGTAGGCTGGCAAGATACTTGGACACTCGTAGGTATCTACTTTCTTCAAAGTAAATGGAGAATGATTAATAGAACCTCAACGGCCTTCTATTATCAATCTCAATCCCCTAACCACCAAATCAACTGTGGAAATCTTCACTTCCATCAACACTTGCTTAAAAAACAATGAGAAACTCGGAAAACACCATAGATGAATTACAAATAAATGTTGATGAGTAGAGAAATGCTGCTGCTCCTTTCCTTCAGAGCATTAATAATTTGACAAAACTTACACCTCACTCACATAACAAAATCTACAGTCTTCAGAGATAGTTATCTTCGTCTTCAACTCCCATACGAAAATAACAAAATGCTGTACAACCAAACACAAAAAGGGATGCAAACACCAAAAACATGGCTCCCAGCCCAATAACATCAGCATGCTTTAGGATAGAAGGTATTGCAATGCTCCCAATTATAGAAGCTCCTGTCATGAATTTTGCTGCATCCACCCATCTGTTATTACAAAAGTTGAAAATGATAGAATAGATCAGTTGCACACTACTTCAGAATTTGCGAAAATGCTGAATAGAGTGGATGGTGTTGTAAAACCTACCCTCCACCTTCTGTAGAACTAATAACTGAGGAATCTCCAGGTCCAAAAAATAACAATGGCATTGGCAGCATTACGTACATAATGGCTGCAAAAAAATCTACCTTCCAACATTAGTTTCACACTAGTGCAGTTCATATCTTGAATTGTGTCTTCCATTATACCAACAGGAAAAAAATCTTTGATCTCAAACAGACACAAGCAATAGTACCTGTTAGCATAGGCCACCAGTTCTTGTATAAAGCACAAGCCTGCTTGTCACATGAACCCAAAAACAAATGAGGAAAACCAAAACCAAAAGCAAGATATGACAAAACCATAGACAATATGACTCAAATGATAATTCCAGAAAAAAGCTGCACACCAGGAATTGCAAAACGATCCCACCCGAAACCATAATTGCCAAAAGAGCAAGCCTGCATGAATGCAAGCAATGCTGCATATATGTTGGAAAATCAGCCATCTAAGTCTGCCGCAGCATATAAGATTTTCAATGTCGAACCAATGTCTCTGCACCTACACTGATGCACGGAACATTGCGAATTGTTGTAACCATTTCAGTGTCATTGTAGATGCATCACAAGAGAACAATATACATATTAAAATAAATTGTTTACAGGAAATTGATACAATATTGCAATGTTTCAACTTTTAAAGCTAGAATGCTGCAAAGCTCAATAGAAAATAGGTAACAAACTTGTGAACGCTGAGAATGGTGCGTCTCAAACTTAAGTATGAATCACAAATAAATTATAAAAAAGCATAATATTTTAACTGGGTTCAAGACATTGCAGGGCTGAGTTCTTTGCACTTACACTGATGCATAGAACATTGCCAATTGTTGTAACCATTCAGTGCAATCGTAGATGCATCACAAGAGAACAATATACATATTAAAATATATTGTTTACAGGAAGTTGATATAATATTGTAATGTTTCAACTTCCAATGCTAGAATTCTGCAAAGCTCAGTAGAAATAGGGAACAAACTTGGGAACGCTCACTCAGACTTAAAGCATGAATCACAAATCAATTATAGAAATGCATAATATTTTAACTGGGTTCAAGACATTGCAGGGCTGAGTTCTTTGCACTTACACTGATTCATAGAACATTGCCAATTGTTGTAACCATTCAGTGCAATCGTAGATGCATCACAAGAGAACAATATACATATTAAAATATATTGTTTACAGGAAGTTGATATAATATTGTAATGTTTCAACTTCCAATGCTAGAATTCTGCAAAGCTCAGTAGAAATAGGGAACAAACTTGGGAACGCTCAGAATGGCGTGACTCAGACTTAAAGTATGAATCACAAATCAATTATAGAAATGCATAATATTTTAACTGGGTTCAAGACATCGCAGGGCTAAGTTCCCAATGAGTCCAGACGATAGCAAACTGGGAGCGTATGATGCCTTCACAGAAATTAAACTGATTACCATGAATATGCATTCAAAAAATAAAAAATTTCAAACCAAGATAGTCTAAAAACTCAGATTTGCAGATGGATGATGCCTTCATAGAAATTAAACTGATTACCATGAATATGCATTCAAAAGATTAAAATTTTCAAACCAAGATAGCCTAAAAAACTCAGATTTGCAGATGGATAATTTTCAGATTTCTGAGTTTGGCTCCCATAAGGCACAAACGTAATGGGGAGAAGTTTGAGTCAGATATTAAATTCTGCCAAGAAAATGTTTGAATTAAAAAGAGTGTTGTCTTTGACTCTTTCTAAGACTCTGCACATAAGGTGGATTATAATCCTAAATCTCATCTTCTGCAACATCCCAGTGATGACACATTTTTGTTTTGCAGCAGAAATTCAGATATCTATGATTGCATGACCTTATTTAGCAGATGCCTGTAGGGATACAACCTATCTTCTTTTCAAGACATTGAGGTGGACTAATGGGTGTCCCATCCATCCACCTAGTTTGTATAAGACCAATCTTCTTTTCAAGACATTAACGTGGACTAATGGACTTCCCATTCATCCAGCTTGTGAGAAGTTTTATCAGTTTCTTTTGGGAAGAGTGATTTAGATAGTGTCATGGATCACCGTGACTTCTATAGTCCTTATGAGTTGCTGGAGTATCAATCCACAACTGAACATGGCATGGCCTGTAAGCAATAGTGCATAGCTCAGTGGTAGAGTAGCCCACAGGCCATAGGCAGGTCATAAGTTTGATTCCTAGCCTGTCCAATGCCTTTACATCAAACCCATAGTTGTAGCTAGGAATTGCCAGGTCTAGTTTTGAAAAAGGCTGTAATGCCTCAAGATAGTTGCTGGAATATTGATCCGTTACTGAACTTGGGATTGTCGATCATCAAAAGGGCATGTAGGTCAGTTGGCAGAGTAACCGATGAGCCGAGGGCAGGTTCTGAGTTTAACTCTTAGCCTGTGTAATGTTTTCACCTGAGCAAAATCATATACTTATCGACTGTGAGCCAATAAAATTAGTAAGCAGGACGCACGAACATCCCAAACCACGGTGAAAATGTGGGTGCCTCGGCCAAGTCAAACTCAAAATTGAGGGCCGTTTTAAGTCGCACACTCCAAACTGAAACATTAGTAATTAGTTTCAAGGAAAGTCATACCAAGTCCAGTTTAGTTTATAAATTTAATCGGATCCTCTAAGGGAATCCATGTATTGAGCTCTTTGATCCGAATCTGGCCAATTGGGATCTCTGATGAACTAGATAAATAATTCTTCCTTGAAAACCTCAAAGGGAAACCATAATCTGCAATCCAACTCTTGATATTGAAATGAGCTAAATCACAGCGGAAGCTATAATAAACCAATCGAGAGATTAATGAATAAGTTGCTTGCCTGAAATCGCTATTGCCATTAAGTTATTCCTTCTCCTGTCCTTCTTAAGTGGTATGGACGATGCCCTGCTCTGAAGTTAACCCAGACACGCCCACCTTCCATTCTTTAAGGGGTTAAATTTGACTTTTGAAACTTCCAACTACAGGTTCAGTTAATTTACGGAGGGTTTCTTAAACAAGATCCGTGACTTAAGAACTTCTTTAGTGGAATAGACGATTCTCACTTAAGGTCTGTCATAAGTTAAAAATATAAATATAAAGTTATGCTTTTTATTTTATTTTTTTTTATAATAAGTTTAAAATATAAATATAAAGTTATGATTTTGCTCTCCATTCTTATTTTTTTTAATTTTTAAAGGGATAATTTCGGACGCAATGTGGCCCACAGTAGGGGAATAGCGACCTAATTGGACCCTACTAAAATAGGCGGAGCATCAATCGAAAACAAATAGCGGTTAAAAAACAATAAAATAAGAAAACCCTAAAAGCGCTAGGTCTGGGTTATGTTAACTGGAGTTAAGAAAAAATAATGAGAAAAAGCAGCGAAAAGCCCATGCCACGGGTATTTGGGTAATCAAAAAGACTATAAATATGTGAACTCATTGCCCTTACCTCATATCGCTCATCTCATATTGTTCGATCAAAGGTCGTTCATACTTCTCGGGTTCTCTTCGCTTATATACAGAGAAATTCAGTCCTTTTTATTCAGATCATCTTTTATTGGGGTCATCGATTAGTAGGAGAGCCATGGCCAGGGAAAGCAAGGTGAGTTTGAAGAGCTCAGATGACGAATTGTTTGATGTCACTGAGGCTGTTGCATTTGAATCTCAGACCATCAAGAACATGATCGAGGACACTGGCACCGCCAACGCTATTCCGCTGCCAAACGTCTCTAGTAAGATACTCTCGAAGGTCATTGAGTACTGCAAGTTCCATGTCGAGGCGCAGAAGCCGGCGGATGAGAAATCTGCGATTTCGGAAGACGAAATCAAAACATGGGATCAGGAATTCGTAAAAGTTGATCAGGCAACCTTATTCGACCTTATACTGGTATTCTGTCAGAAACCCTTGTTAGGAATTTGATGGTTTGGTATTCTTTGAAAGCCTGATTTATTTATGCTTTCGACGGGGCTGTTACTTTATTTGAAAACTTCATTTTCTTAAGGATTTGGTGCGAAAATTATTGAGGATTCTGTCGTTTTCGTTAGGGTTCAGTGGTTTGCTATCTCCCAAGAAACCCATTTAATTAGGGTTTCGAGTTTTCCCTGTGTTTATCTTCTAGATTTACTCTTGTGGCTCTGCGGTTGGGGTTTATTGGGACAGTTTGCAAGGTTTGAGGACTGCTGGCCTGTTTGAGGCATTCTATCTCAGGGTTTTTGAAATCTTGGAATTGTTTAATAATCTTGAGATTATTTTTAATGGATATTTTGGGGCATGCAATTAGAGACTTTTATGAAAAATTTCAAGGTTTCCTGCAATCCATGTAGACAGATTTTTAAGAGGTGCCTTCTTTGAGTGATTGAATTGAAGGGTTTTTGAAGTTTTTCCTTTTGCTTACTAGGCTCGAGTGATTTTTTCATTGATATCATTGGTCGACCCAATTTAGGGCTTCTTTATTTTTGGTATTTGCTTAGTTTTGGGCTTAATTTCTTCAAAAAAATTATAGTTTTCTTATTCTATTGCTCCTGTTTGAACTTCTGGTTTTCTTTATATTGTTGAAGGACATTTTTAATTAAATTTTTTGGGGTCTGGTTAAGGTTTGCATATCCGAGACAATACGCTCAATTGGACTGTATTTAAAGTTTTGTTTTCATTGGCTTCTTAGGTCCTTCGTAGGGTTTGGCAGTTTAGTATTGCTGAAATGTTTGCCCGATGATTTATCCTAAAGGTTTTACTATAAATATTTGAGTGCATATGGTCAAGGTTTACCTACATCTTGTATGATGTATAAAATTTTAGTTTTCTTTATGGAATTTTTCAAGACACTAGTGCAAATGCTTGTTAATAGTTTTGGATATCTTTACATGATACAATTGCAGTGTTACCAAAATTTTATTTTCGATGGTAGGGTTATTTGCAGGGATTGAAAGGGGTTGGATTTCTAGATGCAGTAAAATAGATGAGCATCTGAAGTGATGGTGTATTTAATCTCATAGATCTTTGAGATGAAAGATTAAAGGGTTCTTCTAATTAGTAATTTTCTGATTTTTGGATATCTTTTCTAGTTTCGAGGGGTTATTAACTTTGTTAGAACTAATTTTTCAGGTGCCCAATTGTAAGTTTACTTGCGTGGTTTTTGTGGGTTTTAGTTTCCAGGTATATTTTGGGTGAGGGGACAATTAAAGTTTCGAGAGGTTGTTAGCATTAGTTTTTCAGATATCTAATTCTAATTTTATTTTTTTGGTTAATTTGTAAGTTTAATTTCCAGGTTTTGTTTCAGGATTCTTGCTTTTATGTAATCAAAAGGCTTGAAAAATGTATCTGCATTTTTTCAGAGTGATTTTTCTGTATATTCTTGAAAAGCAAAATCTGAGGATTCAGAGTGTCGATTATCATAGGCTTTTGGTTATATGGAAAACTAATGTTTTTCTCATTTGCTATTTTGAGTGTTTACCAATTTTCCTAAATTGCCCCAGCCTGCTTCAGAACCTGATTCTGTGGATATTTTTTCGTTTCAAGGGGTTATTAGAACTAATTTTTCATATATCCAATTTTAGAGTTTTTTTTTTTCCTTCGTAATTTCTGGGTTTAATTTCCAGGTTTTGTTTCAGGATTCTCATTTTTTATGCAATCAAAAGTTTTGGAGAATGTACATGCAATTTTCAGATGTATTTCCTGTGTATTCTTGAAAAGCAAAATCTGAGGCTGCTAAGTGCAGATTATCATAGGCTTTTGGTTGTGTATAAAACTAATGTTTTTCTTATTTGTTGTTTTGAGGGGTCTAATCTACCTGAATTGCCCCCCAACCAAATGGTTTGGAACCTCTGAGGACAGTTACCGATGGCTTCTCCAATAAATCAATGTTCCAACTAATTTTTTTTTTTTGTTTGTTTTTCTGCCCCTTAAATATGTCCTTTTTTAAATGCTAGAAATCTTATGTAGAGGATTGTTTCCCATTGGTATTTTGAGATCCTTCAATTATCTTTGTTTACCTGTAGTCTCATTCCATGTAATTGTTCTGCAATAGCTTCGTTGCCTTGTTTAGTAATGTTTTGCACATGTATATGCCTGTCAAGGCCATAGATGTATATTTTATGGAAATTTTGGCTTATTAAGATCTTTGGGTTTTGGCAGGCCGCAAATTACCTAAATATTAAAAACTTGCTGGATCTTACATGTCAGACTGTCGCCGACATGATAAAAGGGAAAACGCCAGAAGAAATACGTAAAACTTTCAACATAAAGAATGATTTTACTCCTGAAGAGGAGGAGGAGGTCAGGCGTGAAAATCAGTGGGCCTTTGAATGATTCTAGGGAATTGGTGCAAAAACAGTATATATATTTT
Source organism: Pinus taeda (assembly GCA_000404065.3). Classification (NCBI taxonomy): domain Eukaryota; kingdom Viridiplantae; phylum Streptophyta; class Pinopsida; order Pinales; family Pinaceae; genus Pinus; species Pinus taeda. The sequence continues at coordinate 46,313 of APFE030975578.1, read as the reverse complement.
TGTGCCATGGTGTTTGGTTTTATTGTAGTCGAGAATTTGTTTAGAAACTATTAGTGGTAGACTTTTTTTGTTTGGATTCATCAACTTCTAATACTATGCTGGACAGGCTTTGAACTTTAAGGCCTATGGTTTGTTCTAGTTGAATCATTTTGTAAAGATCTCGGAGCAACTCCTTCAGTAGTATTGGGCTTCTTGAATTTCTGATAAATATTGCAACTATTTTGCTGTCAACTTAGTGAAATGGGCTCCAATTGCATGGTTTTAACATTTTGATTTTTTTTGAATATATGTGCACTTGATGTCTTTTCCATTTTTAATTTGCTTGCTATTATTATTGCACGAATGAATGTGCTCAGTTTAGAGTATTATTGCACGAAGGAATGGCCTTAGTTTAGTGGATTATCGCACGAAGGAATGGCCTTAGTTTAGAGGATTAGTGCACGAATGAATGGGCAGACTAGACTGTGTGGCATGCTTGTATATTTTCTACTATAGTAATTTACAAGGTGGTGGGGACTGACAATTTTATTTAGAACATTTTTTTCCTAAAACTTATTTTTGCAAGTAGAACATGACGTTTATTAAAAGAAGATTCACGTGTTATCTGGTTTTAACATTTGGAATTTATGTGCACTGTATGCCTTTTCCATTTTTAATTTCCTTGCTATTATTATTGCACGAATGAATGGCCTCAGTCTAGAGGATTATTGCATGAATGGATGGGCTCCAACTGTGTGGCATGCATGTATACTTTCTATTATAGTGTAATTTAGAAGGTTGGGGTCTGACAAAAATGCAATTTGGTTTAGAACATTTTTTTCTCAAAAAGTTTTTGGAAGTAGAGAACATGGCGTTTTATTAAAAGAAAATTCACATATCTCATCTGGTTTTAACATTTTGAATTTGCACTGGATGGCTTTTCCATTTTTAATTTCCTTGCTATTATTATTGGACGAATGAATGGCCTCAGTTTAGAGGATCATTTCACGAATGAATGGGCTCCAACTGTGTTGTATGCTTGTATATTTTCTACTATAGTAATTTAGAAGGTGGGGACTGACAAAAATGCAATTTGGTTTAGAATATTTTTTTCTCAAAAATTGTTTTTGCAAGTAGAACATGGCGTTTTATTAAAAGAAAATCCGCTTTGAATTTAGTTCCTTGTTATTTGGGTTTCCAGTAATTTAGAAGGTGGGGACTGACAAAAATGCAATTTGGTTTTAACATTTTGATTTTTTTTGAATTTATGTGCACTGTATGGCTTTTCCATTTTTAATTTCCTTGCTATTATTATTGCACAAATGAATGCGCTCAGTTTAGAGTATTATTGTACGAATGAATGGCCTAGGTTTAGAGGATTGTTGCACGAATGAATGGGCTCCAATTGTGTGGCATGCTCGTAAATTTTCTACTATAGTAATTTAGAAGGATGGGGTCTGACAAAAATGCAATTTGGTTTGGAACATTTTTTTCCCAAAAATTGTTTTTGCAAGTAGAACATGGCGTTTTATTAAAAGAAAATCCGCATGTCTTATCGAGCCATTTTGCGAGGTAGAGATCTCCAACTGGAAAACTAGAACACGTTCCTTGGTTTCTTGGGTCACATCCGACAATGAAATTTATGGTTGGTTTCCTGGTCACCCGTTAATAATAGATCACGTTCCTTGGTTGGTTTACTGGTCATCTGATAATGAATTTTATGGCTGGTTTCCCGTTCATCCGTTAATAATAGTTGACGTTCCTTTTCCTGGTTATCAGATAATGAATTTTATGGTTGTTTCCTGGTCACATCTGATAATATTTTTTTATGGTGGTGAACGATTGTAGTTTTAAAATTTGATTTATTATTTGATTAAGGATATATGATTGTTATGGTGGTGAATGATGGTGTAGTTTTCAAATTTGATTTACTATTTGACTATATATGATGGTGTGGTTTTCCCTCGAATGCTATATATATTGTTCATTATACCATCTCTTCCACACATTCGAATGCTATATATATTGTTCATTATACCATCTCTTCCACACATTCAATGTAACAACGCTCCTCTTGTGTGTTTCAGCTTTACCATTGTGTTTCACCTTTTCAGCTTTCCCATATATATTCCATGTAACAAAAAAACACCACACCTTTTTATATATGGTTCATTATACCATCTCTTCCACACATTCCATATAACAACGCCCCTCTTGTGTGTTTCAGCTTTCCCATTATGTGTTTCACCTTTTCAGCTTTCCCATATATATTCCATGTAACAAAAAAACACACATCTTTTCTTCCTTCCAGCTCCCTACAAGGTAAAAAGCACACCTCACACCTTTTCTTCCTTCCAGCTCTCTTCTATACATTTCATATAACAACGCCCCTCTTGTGTATTTCAACTTTCCCATTGTGTGTTTCACCTTTTCAGCTTTCCCATATATATTCCATGTAAAAAAAACACCACACCTTTTCTTCCTTCAGCGCCCTACAAGGTAAAAAAACACACCTCACACCTTTTCTTCCTCCCAGCTCTCTCCACCTTGTAGGTAAGGAAACAAATCGCCCCTTGCGTTTCAGCGTTCTACGCCTTGTTGGTTTATATATATATTATTATGTAAAGGAAGATACATTTTTAATGGATATAATATTTCAGTCTACAAGGTAAAAAAAACACGCTTCACACCTTTTCTTCCTTCCAGCTCTCTCCACCTTGTAGGTAAGGAAACAAAACGCCCCTTGCGTTCCAGCGTTCTCCGTCTTGTTGGTTTATATATATATACTCCGACTTGTTGGTTTATATATATACTCCGACTCGTTGGTTTATATATATATATATATTATTATGTTAAGGAAGATGCATTATTAATGGATATAATATTTCAGCTTAATTATTTTATTTTTGGAAGTATTTTAAACTATATATTGAAAATTATGTAATTAGTTGGGGAGACTTTAATGAAATAGTAAGAGGTATGTATGTTTTATTTAATATCACACATGCAGAAAGAGGGATGCACACTTTTTTTTAATATCAAGTAGTAAGAGGCATGTACAGGTAGATAGCTTTTGTAAGCAAAAGCGTGAACGTGGCAATTATTGTGACTTAATGACAAGTGACAAGAAGCATGCACGCGTAAGTAATTTTTGAAGGCAGAAATATGAATGTGGCAGTTATTGTGACCTAATGACAAGTAATATGTGGCAGTTATGGTGGCCTAATGACAAGTAATAAGAGGCATGTATGCATAAGTAAATATGTGGCAGTTATTGTGACCTAATGACAACTAATAAGACGCATGTGTGCATAAGTAATTTTGTAGGCAAAAATATGAATGTGGCAGTTATTGTGACCTCCTATTGAAAATCTAGAACACATTCCTTGCTACACTGGTCATGAGATAATGAATTTTATGGTCGCCCGTTAATAATAGATCACGTTTCTTTGTTTACTGTTTATCCGATGATGAATTTTATTGTTGGTTTCCTAATTAATAGATTACGTTTCTTGGTTTCCTGGTCATCCGATAATGAATTTTATGGGTGGTCATATCTGATAATATTTTTTTATGGTGGTGAATGATTGTAGTTTTTTCATGGCCTCACATTGCTTCGGCCCACTCCATGCACCCACCCACTTTGCTTGAGATTGAAGCCTTTCAAACCCTAGTTGTTTTAGTAATAAATACACTAAGCCTTTATTTGTGAAGGAATTTGATGAAATCCCAAAGGTTGTCTTGTAGTTTTGATATTCTAGAAATTTGACGTGTTGTCTTATAGAGAATGGTTTGAATGGACAATTTACAGGCTTTTGACCTCCCTTATGAGTTGTCCATATAAAACTTCTTAATCCCTTTTCAAAGGATAATTCTCTTTTTTCATATTGCAATTACAATTTCTTTTCTTTTCCTACTCAAAGAAAGGGATGTTAGGGACCTTATATTTTAAACTAGTGTCTTCTTCATGGGTTTTGGAGGTATCTAATGGTTGGACTGCAAATTTTAATTTGGACCCTATGTTGTTGTTATTTGGGTTTCCAGTATTTAGTTCCTTGTTATTCTTTTGCTGAAATATACTACTCATATACAGGATTATTGAATGAATGGATTTTTATATCAAATGGGCTCCAACCATGTGGCATAATGGTTGGATATTTTTTATTATTTTAAATTTATAAATGACGTTTATGGCTGAAACTACAAATGCAATGGTTGTATATTTTTTATTATAGTAAATTTATAAATGACGTTTATGGCTGGAAATGCAAATGCAATAATGTTAGAACATAATGGTTAAGGATTTATGATTCGAAGGGGTATTAGAATGCACAAGTTCTATGATATGGTACATGATATTAGAATGCACTCAAATATATATATTCCATGTAACAAAACACCCCTTCCACACCATCGCTTCAGCCCACTCCATGCAACCACCCACTTTGCTTGAGATTGAAGCCTTTCAAACCCCAGTTTTTAGTAACAAATACACTAAGCCTAGCCTCATACCTCTTTATTTGTGAAGAAATTCGATGAAATCCCAAAGGTTGCCTTGTAGTATTGATATTCTAGAAATTTGACGTGTTGTCTCATAGAGAATGGTTCGAATGGACAATTTTGACCTCACTTAAGAGTTGTCCATATAGATCAAAAAAGCTTGGAAACCCTTTTTTTGGAAAAATAATTTTTGAAAATATATTCAAAATTTTGTTTGTTTTTGGAAAAATAATTTTTGAAAATATATTCAAATTTTTGTAAGTAGTTGGGAAGATTTTGTGAAGGGATGAATGTGACAATAATATATATTTTTTTTCTATATATATAATATTTTATTTTATTTTTTGGCAAAGTATCTTTTAAAAAAATTATGTAGCTGAGAAGACTTTTGTGACTAGAAGTAAGGGCATGCATATATAAGTTGTCTTTCAAAGTGAAGGTATGTATGTGACAATAACACTAGTTTTAGAAAAGTGTCTTTAAAAATATATATTCAAAATTGTGTATGTAGTTGGGAAGACTGTTATCTAAGGTCACTTTTTTTACTTGTTTTCAAGCTTGCTCTTGAGGCTAGTTTCAATGTTCTTGAGGCCTCTTTTGTGGTTGTCTTCAAAGGCCTAATTTTTGCCCCCTTCCTCAAGCTACATCTTTTTTTAAAGTTCAAATTTTACGGAATTTGTACAATCCCCCTTTTCGGCCTATCCTTCTATGAATGTTTTAGGGTGCTTTGAGGAAGATCCAATATTATCTTAGGGGTAAAAAAATTATTTTGGAGGTTGGTCTAAGGTAGAATGAGTGTTGTTTTGGTGGAAAAATAGATCTTTGCTTAGATATTGATGTCGTCCTGGACACAACGCTGAATATTAGTCTTATAGAAGGTTGAAGCAGAGATTAATGCATGTCTTGATACTTGTAGAAGTTTTATAAAGTCATGAAGTAACCCTCTAATGAAGTTGTGGAGTATATTTAAGTAGCAAAACTTGAAGAACTTTTGGGGAAAATTAAAGGCAAAGTAAGGGCACTTGTATTGATGAGCTGAGGTATACATCTTATTGTTGAATTTGCTATAGTATGAGTTAATGCAACATGCAAGTTGGACATGACAGAGGGACACTACTGAAGTTGTAAATAACTAAGGTTTAAATGTTGTTGTAATTGAGTCATTGTCCCTAGTATGAGAGACCAAGATATTTTATTTTATATTTTATTATATGGTGGTAGGGTGGTGCTAGGGAAGGAAGTTGCATCTTCCTTTAAGATGTTGTCGCCTCCTTCCAGTGGGATGTTGGTATACACCAGGGGTTGTAGTTCCTTCTAGTAGTGGATGGTAAATATTTTGGGGTTGTGCCCTTATGATTGTAGTTGGTAAACTAGAAGTCGTAGTTTCCTTTGTAATATAAATATATTGTTCATATATAACTTGTTCAATTGATTTAATGTTATTAGTTAATTTTTTTGATACTAAATTGTAAGAAAAAATGAAATAATGATTCACTCTCCTTGTTATAGGCCATTTTGTCACATATGATCAAGAGGCCTTCTAATGGGATTAAGAAACATTTTATTTCCCTTATCATCCTCTTGTACAAAGCCCTAAGCATGCCTCTTTCATTCCACAAATTTTCTGCTTGAAATTGCATCATTTGAGCTGGTTTTAGGACCAATGCATCCTGACCTCTTGTTGGAAAACTTTCACCTACATGTTGCTCCATTCTGGCTTGTGTTGATCACCTACAGGTTGTCCGTTCCCCTTTGCACCTGTGTTGGTTCTAGAGATTTGGGAAAAAGAGAAATTTTGGAAGCTTCCTCTTCCAGAAGCTTTCAGAATTTGTTACAACCATTTACCTCAGATAAAACATTTGCATCTTATCCTACCCTAATTTGGAGTTTCCATCCCATATCCTTTGATCCCATCCTCCCATCAAAGGTGGATCTGAAACCTTAGATTGACAATTAGATAAGAACGCCTAACTTACCCCACTCCTCTATATATTTACAACCTTCCATATGCAAGAGGTTGGATTTTGGAGAGTGATTCTACCCTTATGCTGATGTTGGGAGAGGTTTCAGTTCATGGATTCAAGGTGATTGGAAGTGCATGTTGTGACAAGGAAAAGATAAGGCAGCCGGGAAGAGTTCTTCAAGATCAACATCTATTTATGGTTGTAACTCCTTCCATTTATATTAATGCAAAGAATTCTTTATTTTATCTCTGATGTTGTTATTTCATATATTTTAGTACCATGTTGATCTATTGAATAAAGTATATAGATGACACTACATAGATCTTGTAGTTTCTTGGTTTGTGTTATCTAATTATGCAACTTCTAATTTACGCAATCAACGCTAAAATTGGAGCATTCAAGCTGAAAAAGTGAAGCTTGCGATGAATTCCAGGGAGGCTTCATTCTATCATCTATTTACTTTAAGGAAAGCATTGGGTTCCTTGTCTCTGTGTTGTTTTAGGTTAGCCACCAAACCTAAGGGAAATATTTTTGTCCACAATCGTAAATCTTGTATAACAAATTGACGACCATACTAGGGAATGGTGTATTCCCTTAGTGGTTCATTTTTCCATTGTGTTTGATTACCTCTTTGAGAGACCTTTGTTGCTTTACCTAGCAAATAACAGAGCTAGGGAGTGATTTCATTGAGTATGTTTTGCAATTTTTGTATCGGAATCCTCTATCCCTGGACCAAAGCTCCCCCATTTCCTCTGAAAGAATGTTGCTCCTCACTTGGGCTCATTCTATACCCTCGTTGCAAAGCATTGGTTCCTCTTCTGCATCATCGTTGGCCCCTATTTTTGCACAAAACTTGCCCTTGTTTTTCAGTGTCTTTTTGATCGACCTACTTCTAGCGGACCTTCCTCGAGTCTCGAGTGTCTTTTGGTCTCTCTAAAGCGTTCATCTTGTTTGCTTTTGGTTTTGAGTTCCTTTGATTAATTTGAAAGACTCATCTCTATGTTTTTCTTTGTTCTTGTCAATTAGGTCATTAGAAAACCGATAGATTGATTATTGGATTGCTTGAAAGAATTGATGTTTCAATCATCGTTTTGAATAATTTCTTTTATCAGTGATTAGGCAAATATCTTAGTTTTTATCTGAAAATTAAGTGGAATATAAAAGAAAATTCTTACACATCATGCATTGCATATAGGGCTTTGAATTTGATAGGAAAAGTGAAGTTATAGAGATCGATTGTTGCATCACTTGTTTGTTGCATTGTTGATTGATTTCTTCTTCCCCTACTTAGTTAGGCCTTTCTTCTTCCACGTATATAAGTGTATTGGATCGTTTTCCATGTACCTTTGGGTATATCGGATGGCGTTCCATGCATGATAAGTATATGGGAACGCTCTCATTGAATGGTTATGCATTAGACAACACTACGAAGGACTGCAATTCCACATACCATCGAGTATATTTTGGAAGTCCACTCTAGGTTTCTATCCATCCATACGTAACAGAGTTGGCTGCCTTATACACTGTGATACACCAAACACAACATTCTGGGAGAATGCCTGAATGTAGGTTAATTCGTTGGTTCTCCAAAGTATATATTGTAGTTCACGTTGCTTGGTAAACCTTTTGCTTAATTCACCCCTTTGTTTTATTTTGTGTTGTTAAATTCTAAAATCATTTCATTGACTGTGGGACAACATCCTTACCATGGAACAACTCCTTATAGAAGGTTGAAGCAGAGATTGGTGCATGTCTTGATACTTGTAGAAGTTTTATAACAAAAGTCATGAAGTAACCCTCCAATGAAGTTGTGGAGTATATTTGTTTAGCAAAACCTGAAGAACTTTTGAGGAAAATTAAAGGCAAAGTAAGGGCACTTGTATTGATGAGCTGAGGTATACATTTTATTTTTGAATTTTCTATTGTATGAGTTAATGCAACATGCAAGTTGGACGTGACAAAGGGACACTACTGAAGTTGTAAATAACTAAGGTTTAAATGTTGTTGTAATTGAGTCATTGTCCCTAAAACGAGAGACCAAGATATTTTATTTTATATTTTATTATATGGTGGTAGGGTGGTGCTAGGGAAGGAAGTTGCAACTTCCTTTAAGAGGTTGTCGCCTCCTTCCAGTGGGATGTTGGTATACCCCAGAGGTTGTAGTTCCTTCCAGTAGTGGATGGTAAATATTTTGGGGTTGCGCCCTTATGATTGTAGATGGTAAATTAGAAGTCGTAGCTTCCTTTGTAATATAAATATATTGTTCATATATAACTTGTGTTCAATTGATTCAATGTTATTAGTTAATTGTTTTGATACTAAATTGTAAGAAAAAATGAAATAATGATTCACTCTCCTTGTTATAGGCCATTTTGTCACATATGATCAAGAGGCCTCCTAATGGGATCAATAAACATTTTATTTCCCCTTATCATCATCTTGCACAAAGCCCTAAGCATGCCTCTTTCATTCCCCAAAGTTTCTGCATGAAATTGCATCTGAGCTAGTTTTAGGACCAATGCTCCCTGACCTCTTGTTGGAAAACCTTCACTTACATGTTGCTCCATTGTGGCCTGCATTGATCACCTACAAGGTGTTCCCCTTTGCACTTATGTTGGTTCTAGAGATTTGGGAAAAAGAAAAATTTTGGAAGCTTCCTCTTCCAGAAGCTTTCAGAACTCTTTCCATTTATATTAATGCAAAGAATTCTTTATTTTTTTATATGTGATGTTATTTCATATATTTCAATACCATGTTGATCTATTTAATAAAGTATATAGATGACACTACATAGATCTTGTAGTTTCTTGGTTTGTGTTATCTGATTATGCAACTTCTAATTTTCGCAATCGGCACTAAAATTGGAGCATTCACGCTAAGAATCAAAGTTTGCGATAAATTCCAGGGAGGCTTCATTCCGTCATCTATTTACTTTAAGGAAAGCATTGGGTTCCTTGTCTCTTTATTGTTTTAGGTTAGCCACCAAATCTAAGGGAGATACTTTTGTCCACAATCGTAAATCTTGTATAACAAATTGACGACCATACTGGGGAATGGTGTATTCCCTTGGTGGTTCCTTTTTCCATTATGTTTGATTACCTCTTTGAGAGACCTTTGTTGCTTTACCTAGCAAATAACAGAGCTAGGGAGTGATTTCATTGAGTATCTTTTGCAATTTTTGTGTCGGAATCCTCTATCCCTGGACCAAAGCTCCCCCATTTCCTCTGAAAGAATGTTGCACCTCACCTGGGCTCACTCTACACCCTCGTTGCAAAGCATTGGTTCCTCTTCTGCATCATTGTTGGCCCCTATTTTTGCACAAAACTTGCCCTTGTTTTTCAGTGTCTCTTTGATCGACCTACTTCCAGCTAACCTTCCCTGAGCCTTGAGTGTCTTTTGGTCTCTCTAAAGCATTCATCTTGTTTGCTTTTTCTTTTGAGTTCCTTTGATTAATCCGAAAGACTTATCTCTATGTTTTTATTTGTTCTTGTCAATTAGGTCATTAGAAAACTGATGGAGTGATTATTGGATTGCTTGAAGGAATTGATGTTTCAGTGATCATTTTCAATAGCTTCTTTTATCAGTGATTAGGCAAATATCTTCGTTTGTATCTGAAATTTAAGTGGAATATAAAAGAAAAATCTTATGCATCATGCATTGCATATAGGGCTTTGAATTTGATAGGAAAAGTGAAGTTATAGAGATCGATTGTTGCGTCACTTGTTTGTTGCATTGATGATTAATTTCTTCTTCCCCTACTTAGTTAGGCCTTTCATTGCTAAAAGGAAAATGAAAGTAGTTTTTTTTGTCATATTAGTTGCATCATAAGTGTGTTCAAGTGAGATCAATTTTTGAGCTTTGAAAGTGAAACATATTTCAAGATCAACTTTAAAATTCATTTCAATTAATCTAAGGAGTATTTGAAACAATGAGACACATAGAAGTCTAAGCTAGAGACGTGTTATGGCGTCTTTAAACGTAGGATATGTCGTTGTTTGCCAAAGTTGTATCCCGGGGGGGAAATCTTGTTCCATGTATGTAAGTGTATAGCATCGTTCTCGACGCACTTTTTGGTATATCTCATGGCGTTCCATGCATGATAAATATATGGGAACGCTCTCATTGAACGATTATGCATTAGACAACACTACTAAGGACAACAATTCCACGTACCGTCGAGTATATTTGGAAGTCAACCCTAGGTTGCTATCCATCCATATGTAACAGAGTTAGCAGCCTTGTACACTGTGATACACCGAACACAACATTCTGAGAGAATGCCTGCGCGTAGGTTAATTCGTTGGTTTTCCAAGGTATATGTTGTAGTTCACAGTTTCTTGGTAAACCTTTTGCTTAATTTACCCCTTTGTTTTATTTTGTGTTAAATTCTAAAATCAATTAATTGACCATGGAACAACGTCCTTACCATGGAACAACTCCTTATTAGATCTTAGGTTGAAACTAATGGCAATAGTTCCCAAGTCCACCAGTCAAGAAAAGCCCATGACAGGAATCCTGGTCCTTTTCCTTCTTTTAGATATCTTGGTGCTCCTTATATGGTAACGTTGTCTTTTCTTGGATTTATCATTGGTTTTCCAGTTTGATTGTTTTCGACATGTATGGTTCTGAATGTCCACATTACTTCTCAACCAAGTTCTCCTCCACTTGAACCATATCAATGTCAAGTTGATCCTAAAATTGACTCTTTTCCTTCGCTTGTTTCTTCATCTCTTTCTTCCTCCTCGCCTAGTGAAAGTATTGATTCTAGTAAGCAGGAAGCTAATAAAAAAAAGTAAGGGAAGAAAAAGAAGAAGCAAAATAAGCATGGGGGAACCAAGCAACCATTGCCATAGATGCAACTAGCATGGAGAAACCTTCCAATCAACCCCGCAAAGTTAAATTCCATTGCATGCTTTGTAAGGGTGATCACCTTCTTAAATATTGCCCTGGTATTCTCAAGGTATTAGAAGTGTGGTCTACAGGCCCACATCGGTCACCTTTTTCATTAGCCTATAGAGATCATTCTGGTGATAAACCATCCACTAGTGATAGTAAGGTCCATGGGAAAAAGGGTAAAGTCAAATTTCCCTATAATCTATGTGAAGGGAATCATAATCATTATGAATAGCTTCTTTTATCAATGATTAGGCAAATATCTTAGTTTCCATCTGAAAATTAAATGGAAAACCCTATAGCTTTTCAGATTCCACTCGCAGTTGGTTATCAAAAGATTTCTCCCATTCCTCCACCAGTTGAATCCATCTCCCGTCAATCCCCCTCTTTGAACATGAATCTCATGAGTCTGTTCCCAACCAGCGATTTGTTGAGAAAATGGTTAACTCGATTCCACTTTCAGTTGATCGTACCTTTCCCATAGAGAGTGAACTTCATATTTCTCGGGTTCTTCTCGTTTCTTCAAATTCCATTGAAATGGGGGGCAATCTTCCCATTCCAATGGCATAGGGGGGAAATCCTCCCATTCCCACAACATTGGAGAGCAATCCTCTCGTTCCCACAACATTGGAGAGCAGTTCTCCTATTCCTATAGCACAAGGGGGTAATCCCACTCTCTTTGGATGTGAATCTCACGAGTCTGTTTCCAACCAACCATCTGATGAGAAAATGGTTGACTCGGTTCCACCTTCAGTTGATCGTACCTTTCCCACAGAGAGTGAACTTCATACTGCTCAGGTTCCCATGACACCCCCTCCAAGTAGCATGGTCACTTCTTTTGATTAGATTCCACTGGTAGGACATATTCTTCCTCCTTATGTGCCCTTCCAGATCATAGTACAAGATTATAATGTGGTCGTGCTTAGAACAATCATAGATGAAGGTGCATATGTTAGCATTTTGTCCTCAACTACTTGACAAGCTTTAGGTTCTCTGCAACTTATGCCCATTACCCAAAATCTGTTGGATTTTAATATAGGAAACAATAAATCGTTAGAGATCCTTCCTAAGTTTCTTATTACGCTGGGAGGAAAGACTATCTATATTGATGTGATGATAATCCAAGTCTCTTTGTATTTTAATTTACTCCTTGGGCGTGATTATGTTTATTTCACGAGAGCTCTTGTCTCTTCACTCTATCTTGTGATGTGTTTCCCACATGAAGGAAAAATCATGAGTATTGACCAACTTTTGTTCATTGGTCCTAATTTGACTCCCAATCAACCAAATTCCCTAAATGATCCTTATATGTAAGTGGTATCTTCCCTGCCACAGGCTAATTATCTTGCAACCTATCCCATTCACGTACCTACTGATGAAGATGGGCCTTTCACTATCTACTCAAATTCTTACGACCTAGATCTAACAAGTGATATAATGCATCATTTATTGGGGGCATTGGAGTATGATCTGTCCATTGGATCCTTTCATCCCTTCTAGAGAATTTTTCTCCCATCCGATGAGAACCTCTTGGAAGCCATGGTCTCTTGGAGGCCATGATTTGATTTTGGAGCAGAGTTCTTTTTCTTGTGTCAAGCTCCTTAAAAAATGAAACAAACTCCTGGAGCAGAGTTCATTTTCTTGTGTCAAGCTCCTTAAAAAATGAAACAAGGTCCTAGAGAAGAGTTCATTTTCTTGTGTCAAACTCCTTAAAAAATGAAACAAGGTCCTGAAGCAAAAGTTCATTTTCTTGTGTCAAGCTACTTAAAAAATGAAACAAGGTCCCAGAGCACAGTGCATTTTCTCGTGTCAAACTCGGTAAAAAATGAAACAAGTTGTATTGAGAATATTATTTTCCCATGTCAAGGTCATTATAAAATGAAACAAATCCCCTTCCCATTCGATTCTTTGATTAGATCTTGTAAATTCCCAGTTGAGTCTATCACTTGATCTCGTAAATAAACCTTCATTCCATCCACCTGTTAGCAACTACTAGTCTACTTAGGTGCATGAAATGAACCTTGGGGGGCATGTATCTCAATTTGAGTCATTATACTGGGCGCATACAAGCTTATCTAAAGCATATTTTTTTCCTATGTTTCAAGCTTGTCTAATAATGAAACCAATTGCAAGCATAGCTTTGCTCATGTTTCAAGCTTGTCTAAAAAATGAAACTAATTCTCAAGCATAGTTTCCACATGTTTCAAGCTTGTGTAAAAATGAAACCATTCTCATCCTGTCTCTCATGATTGCCATTTTTATTTGTCTTCATTCCATCATCACCATCTTCTTGGCCAATCATACACTTTCACTTGAATGTTTTACCTTTTCCCGAGGAACTGCTGCGATGAGTGGTATTATTAGCCAGCCCCTTGACCTCTACATGTTTTGAGAAGTTTCATCATGACCAGAACAAGTTGCTATCCTTTATATCACTTGTTCCTCTAGGAGGAGTCCTCTTTTAGTTCTTTTCAGACTCCCAAAATATGAAAAGATTGTCGAGCACTTTTATTTTCAAATTCATAAAAGTAAATGAAAAGACGTCTACTCATTATAAGTTTAAGCCTTTTTCGTGCTGAGGTAGACTAACTACGAAAAATGAATACCTTAGTCGAACATGGCTAAGAGGTTCTCTTGGGTATCATTTTCTATCTTTTCAGACCTAAGAGACTATCTACAGAAACGAACACCTGGAGTTTTCTTTTCCGCCCTTTTGTCAAACTCTCTAAACATAAAAAAGATGTTGAGTTATACCTTTGATGGACTCATTAAAACATCAAACAACGATGGACTCATCCAAAGCACGAACTTACAGATCAAGCATATGTTATCCTCCTCAAACTTGTTCAAAAATAAAGAGGTACTCACCAGTATGGTTGGGGAAATTGGAAAAACATGGTACTCCATTTTTTCTAATGGTAGAAAGTCACTCTTGGACATGACACTCTTCCACTTCATCTCCATGGATATTGGGTTGTGTAATCTACTTTTATTTTAGTTATCATACTGGTGGCTACTTAATGCATCTGGTTCCAATGGTTTTGGGTCAATTCACTACTTAATAATCTCCTTCGTTTTCAGAGCCTCCATTTCGGTTTTGGGTCAATGATGCCAAATCCATTCAGTGTCATTGCTATGTTCAAGAGAAGTCATTCAGTTAATATCTATTACAATACTCTTAAGCCTTAATTCCATATATTTCTTTCTTGATCTAGTTTTGTATCAGCATAATTCTATCCCAATCATGATAACCATTTCATGTCATTGATGGAGGATACATCAAGGCCCTCTTGAGATGGGTCACTTCTTGTCAACATCATCACATTATCTAGGAAGTTAACTTGAAACATCCCTTGGTACCTTGGTGTTTGCATACATCAATGGCAAGTTTCGTCGCTCCCAATGGGAGGTTTACGTCAATGGCCTTCGACCAAAAGACTTTGTATGGTATTCGACATCAACTCATTTATTCACATTATACAGATTGTACTGTAGTACCTTGAGAACCTTTAACATCACCAGTGGTTTCTCTTGTATATGTTAGTGGTTTACATCATCAGCCGGTGATCAGATGGTTTCTACCATGTTCGACCTCATCTCATTAATTCACAAGATTAGACTCGTACGTTAGTTGATCGTGTGAAGGAGATAATACACCCTAGATCTAGCTTCATCCATCCAGGTTGTGATTTCAAGAGTTATATAGAGATCACAATGTATGATGGCCATGATCATACATAAGTCATCAAGTCATGGGTCCGCTAGTTGTCATCTATGGATGCATCTTTTGATCATTATACATGTTATGTTAGCTTATGTGCTGAGTATGGGTATGCCTTCCTCAGCGACAAATTGTAACAGAGGAAGCTCGCTGGTTGTTCTTGATCCCAACTTGTCACAAAGTAAAGCACTTCAATCATCATTCGTCATTTATGACTTTGCGCTTTTATGATGTGGGTCGTCATGTACCATGATTAAGAATAACACACGTACCAATATTAGATAAATATTTAATACTTGATGCTACTAATTTTGTATTTTTATTTTCTAGGTGTTATTAAACAGAACCCAAGTTAGTCACACCACTTATATATTCAACAAGAAAATAATTTCTAGCATTGATTTTTTCTTCTTTTAAGAAAAGAAAGTTCATTCGAAAATAGTTAGTGAGATCTCTATTGTTAACTACTTATTTTATGTATCACACAAGGCCAAGAAAAGGAGAAAGTAAATGTGGCTCTTTTAGGCTTTGTTCTGCACTTGCAAGTTTATACTAAAGATTATTGTATGCAAAACTAATTTTTAAATAATAGAAGCAAAGGGAAGTTGAAGAACAAAGGGGTTATAGGAAGGCATATCATGTATAACATAACAAAGGTCGAGTCTAACCATTTGAAATTTAACAATAGATTTTTTATGAGATTATGAATTTTTGTTGTTTAGAATCTATTAAATGGATTTAGTGCATAAATTATTAATGAAGAACAAGTATAACATATAGGAATAAAAATGACACAATTTGTTCAAAAGTAAATAATTCAAAAATATATATTCTTGCTTAGGATTTCTTCTGGTAGTCCACCCCTAACCCAACCTATTGGAAACTAGATCACTAATGAGAGTGGCGGGTGGGGAGGGGATGGTGAATCAGTAATGTGACACTTTTGAAATTTTTCTCCAATTATTTAATCTTTAACATGCATAAACTGAAACACATAATTAGAGATTAGCGCATCAAACATAAATCAAAGATCACTAAAAAATCACACAATGGACATAAGTGTTTATGGTGGAAAACCCATTCCAGGTAAAAAACCACCATGTTGTTGTTGCACTACTTAATATTTTATTATCTTCTGAATAAATTATACATGATCAGCTCACTCCTATGAGTCAGAAGACTCGACTTCTTTCACAGTATGTTGGCACTATCAGACAGGAAACTGTTTATCTCACGTATCTATGAACTAGCATCTGTTGAAGGCTACCACAATTAATGATCCCTGCTCGGTTACTCCTGAACTCATTAATGACTCTACATACTTCGATATGTTGGTACTATCATGACCAATGAGCATCGCCCAATTTCTATAGAACTATCCAACCACTATTAGATAGAGAAAAATCTTCCTTCTATTGAATTAGGCAATCACTGAATACCCAAAGCCTCCATGCGAGCCTCATTTCATATATTTTTAAACTGGACTCCTAAAAATTGCTCAACATGAGCACTACAACAACATAGCATCAAAGCACAATCAATTTTGCAACACCATCTCCCATCAAAACCTCCATACAAAATCTCCACACGAGCTGGAAGGAAATCCCGTTAAATCACTACACCAATCCACACATCAACATCTCACACTCTGCATAAACATATGGATGAAATAAACTTCAACTCATTCCTACTATAAATCCAATATGATTCAGAAAATCTGCACAATATGACTCACATAGTTTGCAAGCTCTTCTCCACACACTCACTCAATCAACACAACTAGACAATCAACCAACTCACAATGAACGTTCTCTAATATGTAGATGAACTCAAATGCTTAACTCAATAATTACTTAGAACTATTGGGCTTCACAACTCCGTTCATATGTTTGATTTGATCTGGATTCATCTTATTGACACAATCAACCACTAACTCCACTAGAATTTTTTATATTTTCCAACTTTAATCAACTTTTGGAAGTCCCACTAACTTCTTGGATCATAAACTAAAAAGTTCTGATCAATAAAGTTTCCACAAGACAAAAAATTAGGTCAACAACATGAGGAATGCGAAGCAATTCTAAACAAAACCCTTAGTCACACCCTTAACACTCTCTGAACTTGATTGGGGCTATAATCGCTCCCTTGATCCTATTCTTCAAGTGAATGGATCCTAAAAATGCTCCCATAGGCCTCTCTACATGCGATTGTGGCTTAAGCTCAATAAAAACATCATCCTCTCAGCTCTAAACCTCTACCACGTGTTCCATCATCTTCTCCAACACCTGAACACTCCTCCAAGCCTTTGCAACAATTCTACAACTGATGAAATAAGCCAAGAACAAGTCAGTGACATACTAGACCTATTCTGTCAACTGTAGCACCAAGACCAACACCTCCAACTCCTCAAGCAACAACAACAACATCTCTAAACACCTCCAACATCTGTAGTAGCATCTCCAACTCCTACGCCAACACCATCAATGCATGCAATTTCCTCCATCATTGGTAGAAGCACCTCCAACACAAGCAACCACATTCACACATGTAGCAACATATGTAATGTCTCCAAGACATGTAGATACATATGCAACATCTAGAGCAACACTCCAACCCCCTGCAACAACAACATCTCCAACCAACTCAACATGTCTGGAATCCATATCCTCAGTAGCCACAACATTATCTACACTAGGTCTAGTCATAGGTATGTTGAAATCAATGCCAACTAACAATTCCATCAAAAATCATCCAACACCAAGCACTCATCACTCATGCACATGACCAAAAAAACCAAGAGCTTGTTGACATCAATGGCAACACTACAATGCCAACAAACTCCCCCTTTGGCATTGCCGTCAACTTTAATACAACATGCGAGGCTGAATCATCAATCCAAAATCTCTCCCCCTTTGACATCAATGGAAAATGGCCATACAAAACACTAAAGAAGAATTCCAATAATGTGTTGGATGAGAGAAATGCTCCCCCCGTCATACTCAACACCATATTGATGCAACCCAAAGAATTGTCTCCTAGAAGATAAGCATGAAGAAAAGAAAACAAGATGCCAAACATATCTCTAATAATTCCATGCCATCTCTGAAGAGAACATGCTCCCCCTAAGCTTGTAAAGGGATTGAATCAACATTTTGCCTGCTACAATGAGCCTCCTTGCCAAGTGTAAGAGACTACTCCTCATGACCGTGACTCCAACTGACTTTAGGACATGATATATAATACATTACAATATAATGCTTCATGGAGCAAGTACATGGCTGTGACAAGTACATAGGACTAAGATATGACTCCTCTACCCCTATCACCAACCATGACTCTATGGACCCAAGTTTTACATCATTTACCCAATAAAGTGGGGCTACATTAAAGATATACATTATGAAACATGACCTGGACATTCATTAACCCATACATAGATAATGACAAGATATGCTAAACACCATGGGTCACTCCATGAGAAATACACCCAAAAGATGATACAATGAGAGTACATGGATTTTACATCCACACACATTGGTGCTCTCATCAATACATGCCCACAACATAAATTGACATGAGTACATGGCATCAATCAGAATTTACATATGCTCCAAATGGTAGCAACAATGTAATACATGGCATATCCATCAAACACAAGGCCTCCATGAGATATGACATAATCTCTCCAATATATAGCAACAACATAGAAGCACTATCCAGACCATATGTCAGTGCATGGCCACTCAACACCTTGGACATCACATCCCAATAATAAAGTTCCTGCAACAAAATAATAACATCCACTAACAACCATCATCATGCTCCACATGTGCATCAAAAATAGAAATATCTCATAGTAGCAACAACAAATATATCCACATCATTATGAATCCCATCAACCATCAAGATAATGCATCATCAACTCAAATCATGAGCAAAATATCAAAGGGTAGAAACAAAAAAACTGTACATTCTTTCAAATGCATAAGCAACCATAAGAATCAACATGACTCAACCATATGAATATCCAATCCCATCATAAGCAACACCATGCTCTCTCTCCCCATGCAATGCAACAATTGACCAACAACATCCATCATGCCAAAACATCATGAGCAACAACAAATGCATAGCCTTATCATAAGCGAGCAACATATCATCAATGAGGCCTAAGAAGTAGATCAATGAGCAATAAGACATGTATAATCCACATAAGTAACAAAATATAAACTACCATGAGTACACAATATACCATCCATCAATATGCATGAAACTGTCATGAGCAACAATAATCATCTTATCCATCCAAAAACACGAGCAACAACATGATACATCTAGAATAGTAAATATGAGCAATAAAGTGCACACTCTAGATTAAATATCTCCAACACATCATATCATCTCCATGGAAGAAACATATGCATGAAAACATGTGACATAAGTATGATCTAGCAGTAAGATCATCATCAAAATACTAACTATGTCATGCAAACCATATTATCTCATCCAACATGCAATGTGTGGCAATAACAACAAAAATCTTCCTAAACACAATTCCAACAAATTCCAAATCCATTTGGAATCACAAATGCTCCCACTGAATGTGTGATCCCTCATCACACCTAAACAATGTATGGATTCCATATCATCATTAGCATCAACATAAACCAAAACATATAGCTACTCCAGAATAATCAACAGATGCACATGCTGCTCCAACTAAAAACATACCAGAATAGAAATAGAGCAAAATGAAAATAACACTTCAAACCTCATGAAATCCCCTAAACACATGCATCTCTAAAAATTCAGATTTGTCTTCTCATACACTTACCCATATGGTTGCATAATAAATAATTTGCATGCAACTCAGAATGAAACCATATGCTTCCCCTAAGACCATGCATGCCTCAATTTTTGGTGGGAGTACCTTACTACTCTTTTCTCTTCCAAACATTTTGATCCGAACTTAACTAGAACACAACAAATTACATATATAACCATAAATACAGAGATGCAGTGGAAATAACACTTCATTTCATTAATACAAAATACTAAAATATGCTTTCAAACAGAATGGAAATAAACTACCTTGGGCGATGGTAGCTTATCTTTAGATGTGGTAGCTACATGCCTCTGAATTGTGTTACAATGAAGCTCAATGGCCTATTTATTACTGAACAACAAGAGAAAACCCTAAACAACCAAAAACCTCACCTCGAGAGATGTAACACCAAGAGTTTGTGGGCCCCAGTAGGGTTAGTTGGGCAACCAACTTCCCGAGTTCGTAACTTGATCATATTACCTCTATTTGGCGCATATGATACCTTGTTGGAAAGGTCTCCCTGAGTACTACGGGATTTGTGGTGGGCCTTCCTATTTCTTTGGGACTGCAAGGGACCTCAAAAATTTTTTGTTTAAGGGATCAAAATTGCTCCGGAAGTTCAGGACCCGAAAAACTACTAAAAATAGTAAATGCTGAAATATACAAGGAAACAGATGAAATTGATTGGAGGTCTAGGTGGAATACGCGGGTGGCCACCAATATCCACCTATAAGAAATGGTACCCATTGCACATAGAGCGTCCATGAGGTGAGGAAATTTCTGTTGAACCTGGTCTCTGGTGAACCATTTGCCCTAGTGAAGGAGTTGGCCTGCTTTGACAACTCAATATATCTGGATCCTCTATGGGCAAATGTTATTGATCTATGTGTCTATGAGCTAATAAGTTGTGGCTTGTTCCATGCAGTCCAGGTTGAGCTCTGTTAGTGTGATTTTTTCTTAAATGCCAGATGTGCCCAACAATGGTGGAAAGTATGGCCGAAGGCGGTCTAAATTCAACATTGGGTGCAGTCTAAGGAATGGTGGGATACTGAGCTCGAAAGCATTGTCATTGATAGGCGACAACCTTAGTGATGTTGTATGTCCCATATTAGAGCAGTTGAAGATTGTGATGGGGTCCAGTGAGGTGCTATTTCTACAAATGTAGCCAAATTTTTTCACCCTCCTGGAACTTGTGTGACACTCGATGTTGATCATGGTGCTTCTTTCAATTAGTATTGGATATGTCCAATATGTCATGGACCTACTGGTGGATGTGTTGAATGTGCTCAATGAATATGTTATCATTATCGGCTTCAAAATGGACGTGATATGAATCTGCCTAAGTGGTTGCAAATGGTATGGCCACATCAATGGGACATAATGGCTGAAATCCCAACCCTACCTGAAAGGGGTTGTGGCCCATTGAGATGTGGAGAGCTCAGTTATAGCATTGTTGGAAAAAGGGGAGAATTTCATCCCATGTGCATGGATGCTTTGAGTTGTACATGCTTTGAGTTTCGGCCAATAAAAATACTTTTGCAATACTACCATTGTTTTCTCTACTTCGAAATGTCCAGCGACCCATTGCAGTGCGCCTCCAAAATCATCTTGGCACACTCACTTGAAGGAACATAGATGTGTCCTAGGTGGCATAATAGTGCATCCTAAAGGTGAAAATTTGGAACTTGCTTCCCTTCGAGGAGTGCCTGTATGTGCTGCCAAATTCTGGATCAATCTGGTAAGATGCAGCCACCCTGAAGTCTCATGCCCATAAGAGTTGAGCACAATGATCAATGCCATGACTAGTGGTCGGTTGAGGTAGTCTGCAACATTATTGGTGTCACCCTTCTTGTACTTAATGTTCAAATGGAACTGTTGCAGGTAGGTGGACCATTTTAGA
Organism: Pinus taeda; assembly: GCA_000404065.3. Lineage (NCBI taxonomy): Eukaryota > Viridiplantae > Streptophyta > Pinopsida > Pinales > Pinaceae > Pinus > Pinus taeda. The sequence continues at coordinate 24,531 of APFE030975578.1, read as the reverse complement.
TGGCAATCATTCTGCAACTTCCCTTGTGTCTGTATGAACTTTAGGGCTTGGTGATCTATGTGGATAATCGTTTCCTTCCCTATAATTTAATCATTCCATTGACGGTAGGCTTTCATAATGGAATACATTTCTTTGTCGTAAGTGGGATACTTTTAGACTGTGTATGAAAGTGTCTCACTGTACTATGCCATTGGATGCCCCTGCTAAGTAAGAATTGCATCAATAGCATAGTCAGAGGCGTTTGTCTCAATCTAAAATGGTTGTTGCAGGTTTGGTAATGTGTGCACTAGTGCAGAGCAGAGGTGATGCTTCAACTTGGAAAATGCCTTATGTTGGGTTTTGGACCAAATTTTTTTTTCTTTTGTTCCACCCTTGGTGACTTGACTTAAAGGCCAAGTGATATGAGAGAACCCCAACATGAACCTATGATAGAAATTAGCAAGACCCAGAAACCTGTGGAGCTCTATTAGAGTGGTTGCGGTTGGCCAAACCCAAATGACTTGTATCTTGGTTGGGTCCATATGCACACTATGCTCATCAATGATGTACCCTAGATATTGAACCTAGGTCATGCCAAAAGTCCATTTCTCCAAGTTGACATAGCTTGTGTTGTTGCAGGATTTGAAGGACTTGTCAAATATGGTGGAGGTTCTCTTCCCAACTTTGGGATGAAGATCAAGATGTCATATAGATACACCACCAATAATGCATTGGTGAAGGGTCGCAATATATCGTCCATCAATCTCATGAAGGTTGTGGGGGCATTTGTCAAATCAAAAGGAATTACCAACCATTCGAAAAGGCCCTCCTTGGATTTGAAGGAAATCTTCCACACATCAGAGGGTTAGATAGGCACCTAGTGATAGCCAGACTTCAAGTCAATCTTGATAAAATATTTGGTCCCCTTGAGCTGGTCTAGAAGGTCATCAATAGATGGGATTGGGTACTTATTCTGAACAATGATCTTGTTCAATGTCCGATAGTTAATACAAAGTCTCCAGGTCTCGTCCTTCTTCTATACCAATACAATCGGGCTCCCACAAGGTGATGAGCTTGGCCTAATGTTCCCTTTATGCAATAGCTCCTGAATTTGCCTCTTGATCTCATCATTCTCTAGAATAGAGTGTCAATAGATTGATCCATTGGGTAGAAGTGCGCCCAAGGTCAGATCGATGGACTACTTGACCTGATAGTGCAAAGGTACCCCTGTAGGGGAGGCAAAAAATGTCCCTGTACTCCTCCACAACCTTTTCCATTTGTTGTTGTTGTGCCCTCCTTGGATTTGAAGGCAATCTTCCACACATTAGAGGGTTCAATAGGCACCTGGTGATAGCCAGACTTCAAGTCAATCTTGATAAAATATATGGCCCCCTTGAGCTGGTCTAGAAGGTCATCAATAGATGGGATTGAGTACTTATTCCAAACAATGATCTTGTTCAACGCTCGATAGTTAATACAAAGTCTCTAGGTCTCGTCCTTCTTCTATACCAATACAATCAGGCTCCGACAAGGTGATGAGCTTGGCCTAATGTTCCCTTTATGCAATAGCTCCTGAATCTGCCTCTTGATCTCATCATTCTCTAGAATAGAGCGTCAATAGATTGATCCATTGGGTAGCAGTGCACCCAGGGTCAAATCGATGGACTGCTTGACCTGACAGTGCAAAGGTACCCCTGTAGGAGAGGCAAAAAATGTCCCTGTACTCCTCCACAACCTTGTCAATTTGTTGTTGTTGTGCCCTCCTTGGATTTGAAGGCCATCTTCCACACATCAGAGGGTTCAATAGGCACTCGGTGATAGCCAGACTTCAAGTCAATCTTGATAAAATATTTGGCCCCCTTGAGCTAGTCTAAACGGTCATCAATAGATGGGATTGGGTACTTATTCCAAACAATGATCTTGTTCAACACCCAATAGTTAATACAAAGTCTCTAGGTCTCGTCCTTCTTCTATACCAATACAATCGAGCTCCCACAAGGTGATGAGTTTGGCCTAATGTTCCCTTTATGAAATAGCTCCTTAATCTACCTCTTGATCTCATCATTCTCTAGAATAGAGCGTCGATAGATTGATCCATTAGGTAGCAGTGCGCCCAGGGTCATATCGATGAATTGCTTGACTTGACAGTGCAAAGGTACCCCTATAGGGGAGGCAAAAATGTCTCTATACTCCTCCACAACCTTGTCCATTTGTTGTTGTTGTGAAGTGGAGCCTTGTCTGAAATGGAGCTGTGGAGAGCTCAGTTATAACATTGTTGGAAAAATGGGAGACTTTCATCCCATGTGCATGGATTCTTTGAGTTGTACATGCTTTGAGTTTCGGCCAATAAAAATACTTCTGCAATACTTCCATTGTTTTCTCTACTTCGAAATGTCCAGCGACCCACTGTACTGCACCTCCCAAATCATCTTGGCACACTCACTTGAAGGAACATAGATGTGTCCTAGGTGGCATAACAGTGCATCCTAAAGGTGAAAATTTGGAACTTGCTTCCCTTTGAGGATTGCTTGTATGTGCTGCCAAATTCTGGATCAATCTGGTAAGGTGCAGCCACCCCGAAGTCTCATGCCCATAAGAGTCGAGCAAAATGATCAGTGCCATGACTGGTGGTCGGTTGAGGTAGTCTGCAACATTATTGGTGTCACCCTTCTTGTACTTAATGTTCAAATGGAACTGTTGCAGGTAGGTGGACCATTTCAGATGGCTTTCGTTCTGCAACTTCCCTTGTGTCTGTATGAATTTTAGGGCTCGGTGATATATGTGGATGATCGTTTCCTTCCCTATAATTTAATTGTTCCATTAACAGTAGGCTTGCATAATGGAATACATTTCTTTGTCGTAAGTGGGATACTTTCAGACTGTGCATGAAAGTGTCTCACTGTGGTACGCCACTGGATGCCCCTGCTAAGTAAGAATTGCATCAATAGCATAGTCGAAGGCGTTTGTCTGAATCTCAAATGGTTGTTGCAGGTTTGGTAATGTGTGCACTAGTGCAGAGCAGAGGTGATGCTTCAACTTGGAAAATGCCTTATGTCGGGTTTTGGACCAAAAAAACTTTTCTTTTTCTCCACCCTTGGTGATTTGACTTAAAGGCCAAGTGATATGAGAGAACCCCAACATGAACCTGTGGTAGAAATTAGCAAGACCCAGAAACTTGTGGAGCCCTGTTAGAGTGGTTGGAGTTGGCCAAAGCCGAATGACTTATATCTTGGTTGGGTCCATATGCACACCATGCTCATCAATGATGTACCCTAGATATTGAACCTGGGTCATGCCAAAAGTCCATTTCTCCAAATTGGCATAGCTTGTGTTGTCACAGGGTTTGAAGGACTTGTCAAATATGGTGGAGGTTCTCTTTCCAACTTTGGGATGAAGATCAAGATGTCATATAGATACACCACCAATAATGCATTGGTGAAGGGTCGTAATATATCATCCATCAATCTCATGAAGGTTGTGGGGGCATTTGTCAACTCAAAAGGAATTGCCAACCATTTGAAAAGGCCCTCCTTGGATTTGAAAGAAATCTTCTGCACATCAAAGGGTTTGATAGGCACCTAGTGATAGCCAGTCTTCAAGTCAATCTTGATAAAATATTTGGCCCCATTGAGCTGGTCAAGAAGGTCATCAATAGATGGGATTGGGTACTTATTCCGAACAATGATCTTGTTCAATGCCCGATAGTTAATACAAAGTCTCCAGGCCTCGTCCTTCTTTTATACCAATACAATCGAGCTCCCACAAGGTGATGACTTGGCCTAATGTTCCCTTTATGTAATAGCTCTTGAATTTTCCTCTTGATCTCATCATTCTCTAGAATAGAGTGTCGATAGATCAATCCATTGGGTAGCAGCGCACCCAGGGTCAGATCGATGGACTGCTTGACCTGACAGTGCAAAGGTACCCCTGTAGGGGAGGCAAAAAATGTCCTTGTACTCCTCCACAACCTTGTCCATTTTTTGTTTTTATGCCCTCCTTGGATTTGAAGGCAATTTTCCACACATCAGATGGTTCAATAGGCACTTGGTGATAGCCAGACTTCAAGTCAATCTTGATAAAATATTTGGCCCCCTTGAGCTGGTCTAGAAGGTCATCAGTAGATGGGATTGGGTACTTATTCCAGACAATGATCTTTTTCAATGCCCGATAGTTAATACAAAGTCTCCAAGTCTCATCCTTCTTCTATACTAATATAATCAGGCTCCCACAAGGTGATGAGCTTGGCCTAATGTTCCCTTTATGAAATAGCTCCTGAATATGCCTCTTGATCTCATCATTCTTTAGAATAGAGTGTCGATAGATCGATCCATTGGGTAGCATCACGCCCAGGGTCAGATCGATGGACTACTTGACCTGATAATGCAAAGGTACCCCTGTAGGGGAGGCAAAAAATGTCCCTGTACTCCTCCACAACCTTGTCCATTTGTTGTTGTTGTGCCCTCCTTGGATTTGAAGGCAATCTTCCACACATCAGAGGGTTCAATAGGCATCTGGTGATAGCCAAACTTCAAGTCAATCTTTATAAAATATTTTGCCCCCTTGAGCTGGTCTAGAAGGTCATCAATAGATGGGATTGGGTACTTATTCCAGACAATGATCTTGTTCAATGCCCGATAGTTAATACAAAGTCTCTAGGTCTCGTCCTTCTTCTATACTAATACAATCGGGCTCCCACAATGTGATGAGTTGGGCCTAATGTTCCCTTTATGAAATAGCTCCTGAATCTTCCTCTTGATCTCATCATTCTCTAGAATAGAGCGTTGATAGATTGATCCATTGGGTAGCAGCGCGCCCAAGGTCAGATCGATGGACTGCTTGACCTGACAGTGCAAAGGTACCCCTGTAGGGGAGGCAAAAAATGTCCTTGTACTCCTCCACAACCTTGTCCATTTGTTGTTGTTGTGCGGTGGAGCCTTGTCTGAAATTGGTGGCCACAACTTTCTTCTTGACCTGAGGGCATATCACAAGGAAAGAAAATTTCCTGGTTTGGGAAATAATCTTACTACATTGCTTTGCAGTGATCAAAGAGATGGTTATAGGCGGGCCTACCTCTGGGATTCTATACAACTTATTGGCCAAATTAATAATCATAGAGCGAGGCCTAGACTCATATACAACATGTCTCTTCCACAAGTATGGTTTTCCTAATAATACATCACAAACTTTAAGAGGTGAAAAATCACACAGTACCTCATACGTGAAGGGCTTAATGTTGTAGGGAAGGTGACATTATTGGTTGACGCAAATATCTCATCCTTATTGAAGCCACCCAATGGTGTAGTACTGTGGATGTGTTGTCGTCGATAGGCTCAACCACTTCATGACCTCTCTTGGAATGAGGTTCTTTTGTCTCCCGCTATCGATAATGAACTACAACAGAGAACCCTTCACCCACATCTGTGAGTGGAAGAGGCGTTCCCCCTCCTCTGGATCTTCAGGCTCACTTTCTTGGATCTTGGTGGTGGCCATGATGGCACTAGGCTCCGTGTTAATTATTTGATTCATTTTGGCATTCCCTTTATCAGGTTCTGATTCAGAGTCAGAACCTACCTCTGATTCAAAATCCTTCAGCTCCGCCACAAGTGACTGCTTGGCCCGATGCTCACTTGTGTTGTGAGTGGAGATCTTATGGAACTCACACCATTTTTGCGTGTCCTTCTTTAGCTTCATGGTATTGTTATTTGCTTGCAGCTTATGTGGGTTGTCATGGGTTTCCCTACCTTGTCTTTGGCATTTGTTCTGTGGTTTGGGGGTACCTTTTCCTTGCTTCAAATTCGCAGACCCAAAGTATCGTTTCTTCTGTTTAAACTTCTACTCGATCTTGACAACATATCAGTATGTTGTGTCGAGAGGAGAGATGCCTAGGAACTCCATCTCATCCTGGATGTACTTATGTAGACAACCACATTGCTTGAGTACCAAATTTTTCTCAAAATCCTTGATACCCAACTTCGTGTGGAGGGTATGGAAAACATTTGTGAACTGCGACACATCTTGGTCCCTTCCCTGTTGTAGCATGGTCCAATTTATGTATTTATCTTCATAGCTCTTGACATGGTAATATTGTTCCTTGATGGCATCTCAGAAAGAATCCCAAGTGGGTGTGACTGAAAATAGTGAGGATTCACTCTCGTCATTTTGTTCACAATAGGTTTCCCACCAGTCCTTGATGTGTGGGGCGACTTTGAGAAGTACAAAAGTAATATTTTTCCGATTGGAAAGGTCATGAACTGAAAAATATCCTTCCAACAGATTCAACATTTTATCTACAACATCTGCATCTATTTGGCCCTCAAATATGGGAATATCAAAGTTAACTTGTACCTTAAAAGGAGTGGCACCTCCAGAGTGGCTGCTAGATGAAGATGCGTTGCCTATGGGTAGTCGTCGAAGGATCTAGGAAAAGTTATTCATCATCGCATTCCCCTGTCACTCGAGGGCTTCCTCAAGCAATATTTTGAAAGGATCTCTTGCCCCATCGTCTGTCTTTTCTTACACCATGGGAGGCTATCGGGGTTTGCGAGGTTGGTCTTGCAAAGGTTCAACCAAATCGAACCCTAACTCCTTATACCTTGACCTCATTGTGGACATGCAAAGAAAAATAAAGAACGAGCAAACCGCTATGATACCTCTGATCTGAACGTAAAACAGGAACGCAAAAAATTACATATATAACCATAAATAGAAAGATGCAATAGAAATAACACTTCATTTCATTAATATCATAATACTGAAATATGCTTACAAATAGAATGGAAATAAACTAACTTGGATGATGATAGCTTATCTCTGAGAAGATATGTGGTAGCTACATGCCTCTGAACTATGTTACAATGAGGCTCAAGGGCCTATTTGTTATTGAACAACAAGAGAAAACCCTAAACAACCAAAACCCTAACCCCAGGAGATGTAACTCCAAGATTTTGTGGGCCCCATTGGGGTTAGTTGGGAAACCAACTTCCCAGGGTCATAACTTGGTCATATTATCTCTATTTGGCGTGTACGATACCTTGTTGGAGTGTCCCCCTTAGTACCATAGGCTTTGAGATAGGCTCATTCTTGTGACCATGGGCTTGCAACAACAAAAAATCATCGTTTAGGGGGTCGAAGCTACTCTAGAAATTCATGACCCAAAAATTGTTAAAAATAGTAAATACTGAAATAAACAAGGAAACAAATGAAATTGACTGGAGGTTTAGGTAGAATAGGTGGGTGGCCACCAACATCCACTTGGATCACTTTTATCTATGGATCCTTCTTGTTCTTATATAGTTGGCTTTGAATATTCTCCTCTATTTGGATGGATCTCTTGAAACACATGGGAACTTGCAATTCTTGGCCTTATGGCCAATATTATCACATACATAACATCGAATGCAGCCAAGGAATGTAGGAATACCTTGATATTTTTGTTGAAATGATTTTTATTCCTTGCATGTTCCCTGTAGTCAATACCTTTATGGCCAAAACCACTGTATGAGAAATAATAACCATGAAATGGACTATTATATCTGAAATATGAATATTTTATTTGCATGCATGCTTGAGATTTCTTCTCCTTGGGGTTCTCCTTTTGATGAGAGATTTTGATCTCTCCATTTCTCCAACTTGTTGCTATGTTTCCATGGAATCCACAATTATAACACTTTCCAATTCTATTTTTCTTCTTTGGACTCCTTCTCTTGTTTTTTTGCTTCTTGCATGGCTCATGGATCTCATCACTTTTGCTACAACTAGGTGCTCCAATAATTTTTAATTTGCTTATAGAAGCTTGAGCACTAGTTTTGAACCTCTCTAATTTTGCCTTAAGACTTTGGCATTCATCCTCCAATTCATTGAAATGCTTCCTCATTCCAATCTCAACCTTCATTCCTTCTTGTAGCTGAAATTTTAGATCTGAAATTTCTTCTTGAAAGCACACTCATTTTCATGAAACATTTGCAGTGGCATCCGTTGATCTTTGTTTTCTGCCATGAGTCTTTAAATCTCAACTTCTAGTGCCTTCACCTTGGATTTCCCATCACTTTTGAAACTGAAGCTTGATCTATCACTGCAGTCACTAGTGCCATCATCTTCTTATGAGGACAATCAATTAGTTGTTGCAATAAAAGGACAATCCTTTGCATTTTTCTCCATTTATGAAAAGTGCAATTTTCCTCCAAGATACAAGTTCTACAAGCTATCCAACATTTATTTGGAAGTTTCAATATGCTTCACGTGAATGCTATAATATTTTGAAATGTTATTCAAAATAAATTTTCTAGCCAAATCATTTGATTTATCGTTAATTCCATACTCAATTGATAGCAAAATATCTTCATCTACGGATAGAAAATATGAATCCAAATTCACTCTCCAAGTTTCAAATTTACCTTATGAAGTATTGGAGTACCTTGCTAATCCATTTCGAAAAATTTGCAAAAATTATGTTAAAAATATCCAAGATCCAATCTCCAGTGATCAATTCGCACCCGAGAGCCCCTCTCTAATACCAACTATTGGAAACTATATCACTAGTGAGAGGGGGGGTGAATCAGTGGTGTGGCACTTTTAAACTTTTTCTCCAATTATTTAATCTTTAACATGCATAAAATGAAACAAATAATTAGAGATTAGTGAATCAAACATAAATCAGAAACCATGAAAGCAATCATACAATGGACGCAAGTGTTTTTGGTAGAAAATCGATCCCAGGCAAAAGACCACCCTGCGATCGCTGTGTTGCTCAATATTTTATTATCTTCTAAACAAATTATACATGGATCAACTCACTCCTATGAGCCGTAAGACTCGACTTATTTTACAGTATGTTGGAACTATTAGACAAGAAATTGTTTCTCTCATGGATCTATGAACTACCATCCGCTAAAGGCCACCATAATCAATGATCCTCGTCTGGTTACTCCTGAACTCACAAACGAATCTACAAACTTCGATCTGCTGGTACTATCATGACCAATGAGCCTCGCCTGGTTTCTACCGAACTAGCCAACCACCATTGAATGGAGAAAACTCTTCCTTCTACTAAATTAGAAAACCACTGAATACTTAAAGCCTCCATGCCTTCACTTCTTCCATGCGAGCCTTGTTTCATATATTTTCAAGTTGGACTCATAAAACTTGCTCAACATGAGCACTACAACAACATAACATCAAAGCACAATCAAATTTGCAACAATAGATGCCATCAAAACCTCCATACAAAATCTCCACATCAGCTGGAAAACAATCTCCTCAAAACACTACACCAATCTACACATCAACATCTCACACTTTGCATAGACATATCACTGAAATAAACTTCAGCCCACTGCTGCTACAACTCCAAACTGATTTAAAAAATTTGCATAACATGACTCACATATTTTTCAGCTCTTCTCCACACACTCAATACATCAACACTACTAGACAATCAACCAACTCACAATGAGCTTTCTCCAATATGTAGATGAACTCAAGTGCCCAACTCAATAGTTACTCAGAACTACTAGGCTTCACAACTATTTTCATATTCTTGAGTTGATCCAGATTCATCTCAATGATTCAATCAACCACTAAATCCACTATCATTTTTTATATTTTCAACTATAATAAATTTCTGGAGGTCACATGAACTTTTCTGATCATAAATCGAAAAGTTCCAATCGAGAAAGTCGCCACAAGCCAAAAAATTAGCTCAACAATGTGAGGAAAGTAGGACAATTCTCAACAAAACCCTCAGTTCACCCTTAACATTATCTGAACTGAAAAGGGTCTATAACCACTCTCTTGAGCTTGCTCTGCAAGCAACTGGAGCCTAAGACCACTCCCATAGGCCTCTTTGCATGTGATTGGGGCTTAAGTTCAGTAAAAGCATCAACCTCTCAACTCTAAACATCTTCCACCGGTTCCATCATCTTCTCTAGCACCTGAACACTCCTCCAAGCCTTTGCAACATGTATACAACTGATGAAATAGTCCAATAATAAGTGAGTGACATGCTAGACCTATTCTTCCGACTATAGGACCAAGACCAACATCTCCAATTCCTCAAGAAAAAACCACAACATCTCTAAACACCTCCTACATCTGTAGCAACATCTCTAACATATGTAGCAGCATATCCAACTCCTATAGAAACAACATCAATGCATACAATTACCTCCATCACCAGTGGAAGCACCTCCAACACAAGCAACCACATCTCACACATGTAGCAACATATGCAATGTCTCCAACACATGTAGAGACATATGCAACATCTACAACAACACTCCAACCACCTGCAACAGCAACATCTCCAACCAACTCAACATTTTTGGAATCCATCTCCTTAGCTACCGCAACATCATCTCCACTAGGTCTAGTCATAGGTATGTTGACATCAATTCCAACTAACAACACCATCACTAAGCACTCATCACTCATGCACATGACTAACAACACCAGAAGCTTGTTGACATCAATTTCAACATTACCATACCAACACAACCTTATCACTATAATTTTCCCTATGGACTACCCTACCTCTCTGACTCACTCCATGAACCCACCCATTTTTCTTGAGATCGAAGCATTTCAACCTTAATTGGTTTTAATAACAAATATGCCAAGCCTAGCCTCATCCCTATAGTTTTGTGAATAAATTCAATGAAATCCCAAAGATTGTCTTATAGTGTTGATATTTTACAGATTTGACTCTTTGCCTCACAAATAATGGATTGATTGGAAAATTCACAAGTATTTGGCCATCCTTATGAGTTTTTTCCATATAGATTGAAAAATATCGAAGGCCTCTTTTCAAGGGACAACCCTCATTTTTCCTTTCGCAGCTGTTGGTTATTTACTTTCCTACTCGAAAAAAAGGATGTTAGGGACCTTATATTTCAAATTAGTGTATTGCTCATGGGTTTTGGAGGTATGTATCTCAATTTTTGGACTCCAAATCCTAATTTGGACCATATGTTTTCCATGTTTGGGTTTTCCTTCCCTAATTTCCCTTGCACTGCTAAAACGATGAAATAGTGAGAAATTTTAGTAATGCCTTGGGAAAATACATTGTTTGTGTTGAACCTGTTGAAAAATGGCAACAAGAAATGCTAAAAATAGCAGTCTGGGTACTAGTGCTAGATTGGGCAACAGGGAATGAAAAATGGAAGTGCTATAAATAGAATTTCTATTTTTAGCAGTTCATGATGGATTCCTATTTTAGTTAGTCCCTGGACTAAAAATAGGAATTAAAATTCGAGTTTGGTCTTAGAAATTGTTTGGTAATAAATTAATTAATACTCCACGAGTTAAATAGCTGTGAAAAATCAAACATGGAGTCTATGTGAGGACATGCAACAGTTTCTCCACTGGTTAAGGAAGTTATGCCTTGATTAAAGGAGATCAGGATGAGTTTTAATTTGAGTAGTAATTAGTTGGCTTAGTTAACTGAGTCAAGTCCAGTTAGATTGATTTAAACAATTTGTTTAAATTAATGTGAGTTCAGTTAGTTAATGCATGCTTGCATATAACTGTTGCACTTGAGATAACTGAAGATTCTCTCATGAATAACTCATGCATGTCAATTTAGACAAAGACCCAATTCAAATCAGAGAAGGGATAGTGTACTATCAGTTGGATGAATATTTTTCCTATAAAGGAAGCTCATCCATGATGAGGATTTATCTCCTTCAGGACTGTGCAGTTGGATCAGAGGTTAGTGAGTGTGTGAAGAGGCCAATACACACAAGTGGCTACACAGGACCCCAATCAAAATTGCGCAAAGAAATAGGAGGCTTGGAGAACAAACCAAAGGTTAGATAGAGGCCTTTGATTGTTTATGAGTAGCAGAGGTATTACTAAGAGCTAGATAGTTTTCTGAACTAAAGCTTTGTGTAATACTGGTTATATTTCCACTTGTATGATAATACAGAGTTGGGGTTTTAGGCTGAGGCTTTCCCCGGGTAAAATCTTCTATGTTATGTGTGATTGATTCCTTCTTATCAGTTATATGTGTTCTTATTGATGTTGTTCATGTTTGATTAAGCTTCCGCTAAATTGTTTGTAGAAGTAGGTCAAGTGTTTTGCTTTAGTACATTGCATTACCAGGTGATCTACAGGTGGGAAATTTCTACATGGTATCAGAGCACAGGTGATCAAGGAAGAAATACAAGAAGGGAGAAGTTGAATTTTGTGATTCCAAAATATAGAAATCGAGTTCTTATCACATCTCTATTTCACCTATGGTGTTCTATGGTTTGAGACTCGAATATTCCCTTAATGGCAGTTCGAGTTATATAGCCTGGAAGGACTGCATGGAAGCAGTACTAGAGGATAACGATCTAAAGGACTTCATTGATCAAGAAGTCCCCAAGCCGACTGGTGCTACTGAGTTGGTTGCATGGAAGAAATGTGTGGCTAGAGCAAGGAGAATCCTTCTAGAGGGAGTTCGAGATCACATAGTCTTGAGTCTCCATGGGAAGGAGACACCATTTTCATTGTGGAAAACATTGAAAGATCTATATTAAAATAGCAGTGATCAGAGGAAGCTAGCACTGAAGGACAAACCTTGAAAGATCAAGTGTGAAAATGGCGACACGATCTATATGTATTTGAACAAGCTCACCTCATGCAGGGATGAGCTTGGAAGTGTAGGGATCGTGACAGCTGATGATGACATGGTGAGTCTTGCACTCCTCGGTCTTCCTAAGAGATGGCTAGCTACTAGGACTCAGTTAATGGAAGAGAGAAACTGCCAAATTGGGAATGACTTTGGTCGGATTTGATGCAGGAGTAGATAAGTAGAAGCACCAGAGATGGTTCTTCATCCATGGAGGATGAAGAAAAATGTGCCTTAGTGAGTAAGGCAAAGAAGGCGAAGGAGAAGGTTTATCTTTCCGAATCCAATTCTTCCCATGGTGGGAAGAAGTTTGACAAATCGAAAGAGCAATGCTTTCATTGTCATGAGGTTGGCCATTTTGCTACAAATTGTCCACAAAGGAAATCCAAGAAGGGATCTGGGGAAGGATCTGAAGGTGAGGCACTTGCTTCACAGTTCGAGTTGGATTTCACACTCTTCGCATGCATGGTTTCATACATGGTGGGAAGTTGTTGGTTTCTTGGCAGTGGAGCTTCTTTCCACATGACTGGCAACAAGAGTTTGTTTAGTACTTTGGAGGAGAAACATCTCCAGATACTCATAGCATTGGGTAATGATGAAAAGTATAGTGTCTCAGGTGTAGGCACGGTTATTTTTCAGAGGGAGCATGGAGCTCGAATTACCTTGACCAATGTCAAGTATGTACCAAGACTGAAGAGAAACTTGGTGTCGATCGCCATGTTGGAAGATAAAGGCTATGATGTAGTCTTTAATAAGGGAAAGGTTTTCCTTAGACACATCATCACTAGATAGGTGAAGCAGATTGGTTCACGAGTCAAGAACCTGTATGCTCTTGAGATTCAAGGTGCATGCAAAGCCTTGAGCAACAAGGCAACTGATGGAGACTTGGTGGTTGAGAGGGAGAGTATATTACCTCTCAACATGCAGTGCCAGAAGAAGTCTTAGACGATTGTGGAGGAGCCATGATTGGTGTAGCAGCTTCAGGAGGTTGTGGAGCATCCACAACTAGAGAAGCTGAGAGGAGATTGAGCATAGACATCTACTCATGCAGAGACCTCCAGTAGGGGGAAACTTCGAGCCAGGTGGGCAGAGGGATCACATGCAGCCATACCTCCAGGTAGGAGGTGGGGCGATGTGGAGTGATTGTCCCACGAAGGCTGATATGGGGGAAGGATCCTTGAGGTACCCAACCTCTTTGATTCGACTTTGCTATGGGAGCCCCAACAGGGAGTAGTAGGACTAGCTGTTTGGGTAGAGGCAGATGTGGATGGAGCGATAGAGAGAGCTACAGTGTAGGAGTCCCAGGACTGTGTGGAGCTAGCAGGCTGCAACAATGCGAGAGGCACAGGAGTGTTGCACCAGTGCAGTATGGCACAGAGAGGTGTGCAATGGTGCAAGATGTATGGAGTGTTGCAGCAGCTCAGAGGTCAAAGAGGCAGCACTTGTCAGCAACAAGTAGAGCTTCAACATCAGAGTATGTTTCTAGCCCAACAAAGAGTTCAGTTGGGAGATTTTTTTGTTCCGAGAGATGCTAGAGCAACCACATTTGGTAGATGTGTTGCATGCAGAACATTCTAGAGGTACAGGGTCAGGTTTGAGTTGAATCCTTTCTTGTTGAGAGGGAGTGTTGAAAAATGGAAACAAGAAATGCTAAAAAATAGAAGTGCTAAAAATAAAACTGTTAAAAATAGTAGTTTGGGTACCAGTGCTAGATTGGGCAATAGGGAATGAAAAATGGAAGTGCTAAAAATAGAATTTCTATTTTTAGAATTTCGTGATGGATTCCTATTTTAGTCAGTCCCTGGACTAAAAATTGAAAGTAAAATTCGAATTTGGTCTTAGCAACTATTTGAAAATAAATTAATTAATTCTCCATGAGATAATTAGTTGTGAAAAATCAAACATGAAGTCTATGTGAGGACATGCAACAATTTCTCCACTGATTAAGGAAGTCATCCCTTGATTAAAGGAGATCAGGATGAGTTCTAGTTTGAGTAGTAATTAGTTGGTTCAGTTAACTGAGTCAAGTCTACTTAGATTGATTTAAACAGTTTGTTTAAATTAATGTGAGTTCAGTTAGTTAATGCATTCTTGCATATAACTACTGCACTTCAGATAACTAAAGATTCTGTCATGAATAACTCATGCATGTCAATTCAGACAGAGACCCTGTTGAGATCAGAGAAGGGACAATGTACTATCAGTTGGATGAATACTTTTCCTATAAAGGAATTTCATCCATGATGGGGATTTATCTCCTTCGAGACTGCATAGTTGGATCAGAGGTTAGTGAGTGTGTGAAGAGACCAATTCACACAAGTGGCTACAATGGAACCAATCAAATTTGCACAAAGAAATAGGAGGCTTGGAGGGCAGACCAGAGGTTAGATAGAGGCCTTTGACTGTCTATGAGCAGCGGAGGTATTGTTGAGAGCTAGATAGTTTTCTGAGCTAAGGGTTTTTGTGACACTGGTTATATTTCCACTTGTATGATAATACAGAGTTGGAGTTTTAGGCTGAGGCTTTCCCCTGGTAAATTCTTCTCTGTTATGTGTGATTTCTTCCTTCTTATCAGTTATACGTGTTCTTATTGATGTTGGTCATGTTTGATTAAGATTCCGCTAAATTGTTTGTAGAAGTAGATCAAGTGTTTTTCTTTAGTACATTGCATTACCAGGTGATCTACAGGTGGGAAATTTCTACAAAACCTTGTGATAGGGAAAGTATTTTATGAAGGCATTGAAGAAACACTTGACTCCTAGCCTTATTTTCAATTAGATGATTATGAACAATTCCCCTTTAAGTTATAAGTGTGTTAAGAATATGGCCATATTAAAAGAAATAGCCAAAATTTA
Source organism: Pinus taeda (assembly GCA_000404065.3). NCBI lineage: Eukaryota > Viridiplantae > Streptophyta > Pinopsida > Pinales > Pinaceae > Pinus > Pinus taeda. Next base: position 9,090 of record APFE030975578.1, on the reverse strand, counting down.
TTCCTAATTTTAATACACCCGACCTCCTAATACTTGATTAGGATTGCAAGGTGTCTAGACCAAACCCCCTTGATTACCTTGAGTATATGTGTTTATCAGAATTCTTCTTATTGCAATAACCTCAAAACATACTTTTGAGGTCATTATTGTCTTTTGCTCATCGAGAGATATGCATTGATACAGAAATTTCCTAAAATCAACACATGCACAATAAGTTATGAATGTGGTGGGTATTGACTTAAAGAGAAGTACTATGTATCATTCACATTGGATAGTTTTTACATTTTATATTTATGTGCACTGGATGGTTTTTCTAGTTTTTACTTGTTATTCTATGGCTTAAATATAATACTCAAGTAGAGGATTATTGCATGAATGGATTTTTATATGAAATGGGTTGCAATCATGTGGCATAATGCTTGTATATTTTATGCTATAGTTATTTATTAGTAGGGTCTATGACAAAAGTGTAATATGGTTTAGAACATTTTTTTCAAAATTTGTTTTGCAAGTAAAACATGGAGTTTTATTAAAAGAAAATTCACATTTGTGTTAATTTGGCCTTATTTTCCTATGAATTCTATAGTTTCGCGTGCACCTATATATGTATCTACAAGATATTATCAACAACAAAAAAAATCTTCCCTCAAGGTATCTCCTGTAAGATCCTCCCTCACTCCTCCTTTCTACCCATATGCAATATCCCAAGGGGAAGGTGAAAAATATCCAAATCTAGTTTCAAAGGGGGACTTACTAGTAGAAGTGTGGAACAATATATTATAAGAGTGTTGTATATATACCATATTTTTAACCCATCTCCTGTCGGAAATACTGAGAGGAGGGGGGGGGGGGGTGAGTCAATATTCCTTTTCAATTGTTACTTTTACTAGTTAGATCACTTATATTTAGAACACAAAATGAACAACAAAAAGAATAAATGCTTTTATTAATTTCCTCAATAAATCAAGTACAATATATGTATGGCTCCAACCCTAGATGAATACACCAATCTTCAATCTCCTAGGTTCCAACCTGTATTTTCCAAGCACCGACATGGACTTCCAAGGCTCCAACCTTGTCAATTTGAGGCACCAACCTCTAAGGCTCCAAACCTATCTCTGGTATAGGCTTTGACCTGGTTTCTTGAGGAATCCTATCCTCTAGGGTTCCAAACCTATCCTCCAAGGCACTAACCTTGTCTTTTTTTAGGCTCCAACCTCTTGGGCTCGAACCCTTGCTTTACTTCGTCAATATATATTTGGTTGTACTTCACAGCTCCCATTGTCTTCTTAACCAAGCCCTGCCAATCTTTAGCAATGCTTTCACTCAGTCTCCACATCACTTCATCAATCACAACCTTCTTCTTCACATGAAGGTGTCTCCACTATCTTCATTATACCCAAAACAAAGATCTCCAAGATCACCTCATGATGGCTAATGCATCATGGTCTTCAATGTTATCTCCAAGATCAGTCAAGGTTTTTCAACAAAATGTCTTCAATCTGGAACCTTCTTCAAGGTCACTCCAACTATGTATTTATATTATTTTCACATCATCATGAAGTCCTCCATGTCATCATATGTCACCATGTGATTCATTATAGTGTCAACATGTAATAGTGAAACAATCATGTCATCATGTAGTCTCCAACCATGTCATCACGTATGACATCATCAAGTATAGCCTCCATATGTCATCAAGGGCTTGTATATTAGATACACCATTGGCACTTAAGGTCTAGGTCATCAATCAAGGCACATGATTGACACTTGAAAATATCATAGTTAGTTCTAGGACTTCTTAAGATTTCTTCATTGTTGGCTTGACATATTAATAGCTTGACATCTTCATTGCTGGCATCTTTATCAAACAAGAGTTTGTTCAACATGTACCTCATCATCATCTAGAACTAGGCATCTCAAGAATACTTGCCATCTTAGTCAATTCCATATTGACATCAATGGCAACCTTGATTAACAATCTCCCCCTCTGTCATTGATGGCAATATTCTTTCCCTTCCAACATTCTCTTCCCCTTTGACATCAATGGAAAACGGGGTGCCCAAATACTCCCCTGTCAAGTTGCTTATTTTCTTCATCAATAGTAGTTCTTTATAGGTATGTTACTCCCCTTGTCATGGTGTTCTTTCATCTGGCATTATGGTCCAAGTTGCATTTCTTCATGGATGAACCAACTCCCCTTGTCTGCATAAACTCCTCTAGATCAATAAATATTACTTGCTTAGTGATAAAAAAGAAGAGATCCTCAACAATAGTCCACCAGATGAGAAAGGGATCATATTCTTCAATGGAGTTTCTCCTGAGAGATGATCTATCAAAGGATGGTTGTCCATGTATGACTCATCAAGGATTTCATATGGCCCATTTATGGATAGCTTCTCCGAGAATGCTTAAGAATCATAAACTCCCCCTAACTTTATGCATGGTCTCCTTTTTGGCAAAGTCTCACCGTCAAATACTTGGAATATCAAGGATGACTCATCAAATCAACAACATGTATTGTTGGCTAGAGTGATCAAGAGACTTTTGGATCCAATTTGCTTCCTTCTCCATACTTGTGTAAATTTCTTCTCTAGCTTGGTTGACATAGTTTTATCTTGTTGAGGGACCCAAGTCAAGTTATAGTCACATATCATATGTCCAATGTTATGGAAATTGAAGCAGTCCATCTTGTTCACGAATAAGAAATCATGTCTTCTTCTTGCAAAATTGCTTCTAGGAGATTGATAGGGACCATTATATTTGTCGTTGTGATATGCCCTGCAATCTTTTGCCACGTGCCCAAAGTTTGTATAAGAATAGCAATAACCAAGAAATATACTCTTATACCTAGGAGATGAAGATTTACTTGATGTACTTCTAAAGTCTTTTTTCCTGGGCATTCTTTGATGATATTAATTACCTTTTGTATTCTTGACACCATCTGCAAGTCTCCTTGGAATAGGATTTCTTCCATTGTTGCCTTGACCCTTCTCCTTGCCTTTGCTAGAACTGGGAGCATCAACATTTCTTCCCGACTTCCTCACATCCTTGTTGTTTGGAGCATTATCATTCTTTCTTGAGGATTTACCTGCATAGCCAAGACCTCATTTATCAAGGGGATACCTTTGATGACTTAGGATATCATCTAGGGTTTGAGATTTTTTCAAGTTCTTATTCAGCAAGTCAACTTGATTTTTAAGAAAGACAATTTCTTCCTTCATTTTCTTGCATTCTTCCTCCTTCTTTGATAGAATGATCACCATTTCTTCCTTAATCTTGGTTGCTTCACATGATTGGGCCTTAAGAGAAGTGATTTTTTATCTTAACTTGGTGATTTCATCATCCTTTTCTTCTAGGTGGCATATCATGGTGTTTCTCTCCTTTTCTGCTTCATCAACTTGTCCTTCTATGAATGCCAAAGATTCCATCAGCTTCTTAGCTGCTTGTGCTTGTTTCCTTTCTTCTTCTAGTTGAGATCTAAGGGAGGAGACCTCTTCCTCGTATTAACTAACGTCTGCTTCAAGTTTGTTCAAGCTCTTGAGTCTTTGTTCAAGGTGGCTTGACAAAGTTTCTTCAATTTTATTTGCCTTATCCAATTGATTTGTCACAGATATGACTTCTTCATGATGCTTTCTTTTGTTTTGATGAAATTCCTCCTTAAGTTTGGTGAGCTCCTCACCTCTTTCTAGTACTTGAAGCTTGAAACAGTCATCTTCCTTCCTTGTCTTTTGTTTTTCACCATCTTGAGCTTCCTTCTTAAGTTCCTCATTTTCCTTTTTCAAATTGTTAATCTCTTGCATGGTAGCTATAGGTTTAGTCAGGTGATCTTCTTCAAAGTCTAATTTTCTTTCTTCTTCCTCTATGTCTTCTTTGTCCTTGATGTCATCATTCTTATTTTTAGCTTCCTTGATGGGTTCTGGATTTCCTTCTTGCTTTCCATCATCTTCTTGACTAGTGGTCACGGTCAATTCTCCTTTTGAGTGAAGGTCATGAAGTTTGTCCCATTTACCCTTTGTTGATGAACATTTTTCCAAATTGGCCTTTATAGAATCTGGTAGCCCGTTCAAAATTGCCTTCATCGCTTTTTAGTTGTACTCCTTGGATTCTCCATTCATCATGTTATCAATAATCATTGATTCCCATACTCCAATGCCTTGAGTCATTAAGAAATTTCTCATTCTTACCTTCCATACATCAAATTTTCCATTGAACACAGTAACTTTCTCTACTTCATTGTCTTCATTTTTCATGGTTGAGGAAGATACATCTTTAGGAGGATTGGAGGCTTTATTCCTTGGCTTTGCCATTTGTGTTCTAAGGATCAACCTTCAAGATGTTAGTCTTTGAGTGAAGGTATTGGCTTTCCAATTGTTGGAAATACTATGGGGGGGGTTGAATCAGTATTCCTTTTCAATTGTTACTTTTACAAGTTATATCTCTTATATTTAGAATACAAAATGAACAACAATAAGAATAAATGCTTTTATTAATTTCTTCAATAAATAAATTACAATATATCTAGGGTTCAAACCCTAGATGAAGGCACCAATCTTCAATCTCCCAGACTCCAACCTGAATTTGCCAAGCACCGACTTGGACTTCCAAGGCTCCAACCTTGTCAATTTGAGGTACGAACCTCTAGGGATCCAACACTATCTCTGGTATAGGCTTCAACCTGGTTTCTTGAGCAATCCTATCCTATAGGACTCCAACCCTATCCTCCAAGGCACTAACCTTGTCTTTTTCGAGGCTCCAGCTTCTTGGATTCCAACCCTTGCTTTACTTCGTCAAGATGTATTTAGTTGTACTTCACATCTCCCAATGTCTTCTTCATCAAGCCCTGTCAATCTTCAGCAATGCTTTCACTTAGTCTCCACATCACTTCATTAATCACAACCTTGTTCTTCACATGAAGGTGTCTCCACTATTCTTCATGATACCGAAAACAAAGATCTCCAAGATCACCTCATGATGGCTAATGCATCATGGTATTCAATGTTATCTCCAATATCAGTCAAGGTTTTTCAACAAAATGTCTTCAATCTGGAACCTTCTTCAAGGTCACTCCACAAGGGCTTCAATCAAAATATTCAAGAATGTATAGCCTTTAAAAAGGTGCCTTTAATATTCTCATTAATCTTCAATACACTGCTACAAGATCCCTCCAATATGATTTAAGGAACTCTGCTTCATAGGTTGCTTCAAAGGTTTACTTAGAACGTATCTCCAAGATTTTTCATCTGCTTCAAATGTTCTTTGGTAAGGCTACATTACCAAGTTCTCTTCATGATCCTTCAACAAAGCTTTTTACTGCTCAAAAGACTGCAAATAGAGTGCTTTAGAACTAACTTAGTGTCTGCTCCAAAAGATGACTTCACAAGACTGATCTGAGTCCTCACATTGAGCCTTCAAACAAGTTGTCACATAGGTGTATTCACAATTTCACCCACAGGTCCTAGCCTTGTGAGTGTTCTCAGTCCCAAAGTCTAAGGGAATGTTCGAGATCTACACAAATCCAAAAACTAAAATATAATTCAGATTTTACAATGATTCTACCCACAGACAGCTATATCACAGTCCAAGTACTAACACAGTTTGAGGTAAGGATTCATGGTATCTACCACAGAAAGATCTAAGCCTAAGTCCAAGGTTGTTGCTTTATTAACCACAAAATGATCTGATCTGTTGTTGTAGTCTCCTTCACAAGCCACAGAAATAACAATGTTATAACACAATCAATCTATAAAGGCTGAGCTGCCACAGTTTTGGAAAAATACACAGTCCAAGTCACAAAAAATAACCTTCCACAAGGTTGCAATCCCATAGGTTCGAGGTCAAATATAGGTGATTATTTACTATCTAAGATATCTATGGTTACAACGACTATTCCTGAGGTAAGGTGATTTTAAATAATAACCCAATAGAAAATAGCCCAAACAATAGACTTCATATTCTCCTCGGCCTTTTCTTTCCCTTCATCTTCTTATCCACCTTTTCTCTGAAATATTTCACCGAGCTAATGAATAGAAATGAATTTTGAACTGTATATATATAGTGATTTCACTTAAAATTTGAAGGGAAACATCTATTTGAAGGAGGCTAACATGAGAGGCCTAGCATAGGGCAGCTCAAGGACCATATTGATATTCCTAACTTAAAAAATCAATATCTCCCAAACTATTTGGATTTTCGGGCCAAGTAAGAGCTCATTGGAAATGAAATATTATTCTCTAAAAGATGGTATAGGAATCATATTGAGATGCTGCCTCTAAGATATTGAAAAACATTTTTTAATGTGGCTGGTCTTGAATTTTTGTGCAAAATTTTTTTGGGACAACATGAGGTCATTAATGGCTTCTTCATTGTTATGACTCCAACTATGTCTTTATATTATTTCCACGTCATCATGAAGTCCTCCATGTCATCATATGTCACCAAGTGATTCATTATATTGTCAACATGTAATAGTGCAATATTCATGTCATCATGTAGTCTCCAACCATGTCATCACGTATGACATCATCAAGTATAGTCCTCCATATGTCATCAAGGGCTTGTATACTAGATACATCATTGGTACTTAAGGTTTGGGTCATCAATCAAGGCACATCATTGACACTCGAAAATATCATAGTTAGTTCTAGAACTTCTTAAGATTTCTTCATTGGTGGCTTTACATCTTCATTGATGGCATCTTTATCAAACAAGAGTTTGTTCAACATGTACCCCATCATCATATGGAATCAGGAATCTCAAGAATACTTGCCATATCGGTCAATGCCACATTGACATCAATGACAACCTTGATTAACAACTCCTTGGATGCTTTTGATTATAAACCCTCAAAATTTGCATTTAAGTCCTATTGATTACTTATATTTTCCCATTCTTCTTAGGATGGAATGTTGTAGACTTCTTCAACTTCATGTCCATATTATCCCACAATATAGTCCAAATTGCATTTACAAATCTTGTTTCTATTGATTTTTGGAGCAGCATCAGACAAGTGTTCTAGTCTTTAAGGTGTCAGGGAGGCTAAGGAACATGATATCTCTAAAACCCAGAAATTTTTTTAAGAGAAAATAATTAGAAACCTCTCAATTAAACTAATTGATGAATAATTAAAAAGTTCCTAAGTCTAACTTAGTAAAATTAATTAATTAATGGGTATTAATCGAGAAAATTGATTTTTCTCTAGAGGCTTTAGAAAAGTGACTTGACAGAGTCTAAGATGATTTGAGCTAGCAATCATGATTAGATTTTAGCCATTGAAGCTCAAATGAGAGATTATGAGATTAGATAAGATAAACATAAACATAATTATGTTTATGTCCAACTAATGACTACAAAGTAGGTCAAAGGGACTATTGAGTGCATTGATGTATATACTGTTAGCGCTTGGAATTCACCTAGGCTGAGATAGACAAACTCTCAAGGCTACATCAAACCATTTCACCTCGTAGCTAGCCCTACGAGGTATGAGAAGGCTCTCTCGGGTCAGATTCGGTAGATCTTTCAATATGATAAGCTGACCAATTAGGATCAAAGATATTAGGCTAGTAAATTGATAAGGGGGGTTGATTTAAAGATTTTTGGGTTTTTGGTGGCAATTGGAGGGAGTGCAATTCAGGGTGCGGGGATTGAGCACAGTTTTTTGCAGGGGGATCTTTGGGGCAAGGTAGGACTGAGCGCTAATGCCTTAATCTGAGATGGATGATCAGGGATGATAGAGAAGGAGCTAAAGAGGGCAAACAACCATTTGAATCCTCTCTAGACAGTAGAAAACATAAATTTTGAACAAACTAAAAAGCTGAGCATGTCAAAGCATGAATTCAAACTTTACCACTTCATCTGTCCAAATAGAAGCAAAAGAGAGATGTGGAATACATAAACAGACTTACAAGAACATGTAGAGAACACACCATCAACACAACAATCCACAAGAATCCACAATGATGTCTGCAAAATCCTGGCCTTCCTTTTCTTTAAATTGCAGAGATAGATGTACAATATACCATAAAGCTTTCTCCCACAAGAGTCCAACCATGAAAATGAGAAAGAGAGAGCATAATATAGACCATCTAACTCCTTTCCCCACCTCTAGGGGTCGAGCTCAGCTTCCTAGGAGCAGTTTGAACTAATTCTAAATTAAGCACTAGATAATAGGCAGTCCAACAACTTGCCTCTATTACTTAGCTAACTGATTCATGCATTAATTATTCACTTTTTACATCAAGGAAGCTTCTAGAAGGGTAAAGAGAGATAAAATCTATCAAAGTGCCATGAAAATATTACATTTATCCATCATCTACAAGTAAAAATGGTCAACCATAGTCAAAACAGTGTTTTTTGACAAAAAAGGTCAATTCTGGCAAAGCTGGCTCTCACTGCCGCGCCCCTTGGTTCTCACTGCCGCGCCCCTTTGCAGCAACTTTTGAGTGGGTTCCACTGGTCCAAATCAGGTGCAAGATGGCTCATTGGAAATCTTGTTCTGTCTACTTTCCATCCCAAGTGGAATTTCTGCATTTGGAGTTGTTTTGCCCCCTCAAAAACCATTTCTCCCAAGGTCACTTTCTGCAACTCAAAAAGTGGGCAGAAAGTCATTTTTTTGATGTATTTTGAGCTTTTGGAGGCTCAAATCTCAAAATCAGGTTTCTCCCAAGTATTGGTAATTTTTCTCTTTGCACGCCCTTTCCAAAAATGCCAAGTTTTCAAAATTCCGAGCAATCCTCCAAAATGGTCTCACCGGGGGTGAGACCATTCCACGGGAAAAACCTGTAATTTTACAAAAAATTTGCAAAATGCTCCAAAATTCTCAAAATTTTCAGATTTTGATGCTAGATCAAGGCTGATCAGTACCATGATGAGTGAAGGATGCCTCAGCCAAGATGGAGAGTGGATTTGTCCTTTTCTTCTTCTTCCGGGCCTCTGACAGCTTTCATTGGAGAATTTTCATTCTAGCCTTGCAAACATGCAATCTTGCCCAATAGCGTGTTTTCATGTTGCGTAGCAGTTCTTTGTCACGATTTGCCTTCTCCAACAATCTCTCCAAATGTGCATTCACCCTGATAAGCATGGACTCCCGAT
>APFE030975574.1:79613-97948 GCA_000404065.3 Pinus taeda | reverse complement strand
TGGCTTCATAGTGGCCGCAGAGCGCAGGAGGAGAGCAGTGGCCGCAGAGCGCAGGAGGAAAATTGGAGTTGTGACGCCCGACGAGTACAACGACTCAACTTTCTGGGTGTACATTTTGGACATCGACGTTTCTGTTTCTTCCGGTGAGCTAGGCTCTTGTCCTGGCCTTCACCGGGTGCCTGTGCTGCGAAAGTGTTTTGAAACCTGACGAATAGAGGATCTAGGGCATGGGCGGTCATATTGTTTTTTATTTGCTGGATAACGTTCTTGATTGCCGAGGAGCCAGGCCGCGGATATTTGCAGAGTGGAACGTTGTTGTGCTGTCAAATACGTTGAGATTTCCTGTAACTACTGTGGAATCCATGCCGTCTCCAATAAACATGATATTCATCTTTTTCTTCTTGATCACAACTTGTTCATGATACACGCCTGCCTTTACATGTATAACGTACCTCTTAACGTTATTATCAGGAGCCGCAATGACCACGTCGGTAATATTTGTATAATTACCCGTACCGTCCAACGCTACGACGACGTCAATGGTTACATTGTTTTGCGGAACCTACAACAGCTTGCGATCTCTAGCTGATAACCATCCGGGGAAACCATTTTCTTTAGACCCAAAATCATGACGATTGAGCCCGCTCTCAAGATCGAGGAGACGTCTATTCTGGGAATTAGGAGGCCGCTTTAGATCATCTAATACAAAGGAAATTTTATTGAACATGGCGAGGGAATTGCTGACTAATTCAGAGATTTGAATCACTCTGCCCAGAAACGCTGCTTTACTCTGTCAACATTACTACTATGGCTAAAAAAAGAATTCATCGTTCTATGTTGTTCCCTCTAGTCTATTCTCTGCGAGAAGAATGAATTAAGTGACAGAATGAAGAAGCTAAATCTCGGCAAACTGTAGAGATGTGAGCAGAAGTGTGAAGCGGCCTTGTGTCCAAACCCTGAAGAGACTTTCGGGCTTAAGCTGAAAATGGCGCTCAGGGAGGGAACCTTTAACAGAGCCCATCCTATTAAAATTCGCAAAAACTAGCCACACGCTATGAGGTGGGTAACAAAAGAATAGGAAACCCTCTTCACAAGTATCCAAACCCAAAAATTACCTAACGTATACACCCAACAATAGCAAGCAAATAATCTTTATAACAATAAAAAACAACGGCTAGCACAACAAATTCATTTGCTTAGCAGAACACAACATTTTTTACAACAGAAGGAAATCAAAAGGGTCTATACGGAGAATGATATGAACAATAGCGAACTTGCAGAACTAAGAGAAGTCTATGCATGTCCTTATACCAACAGAGTATTGTAAAATACCTTACATATAGGAAAGGATGATAAGTTTAATAACAAGAATCTATGAATAACGACAGATAAACTGTAACCATAGCCTTAAGGGACCTCAGCTACCAAAGAATTCCATTACATTATCAGTAAACTTTACAGAATGCTGAAAAGGGGCTCCAACCCGTGGGATACTTTAAAAAAAAAAAAAACATATACATTACATCGCTTAAACCGTTCTTTCTCTTGGGAAGAATGTTTGTTACATAATAATAACCAGTGGAAAATTCGAACTTAGCATTCTACCACTGTGCAGACCCTAGAGCATGTAGGCCCTACTGAGAATTTAAATATGGCACGACTTGAGGAGGTTGACCGCGAGAATGTCCTCGAGAGGTAAACGTAAAACAATAGAGAGATGCTATCCTTCTGAGCGGACGAATGCAACCAGGCCTTACCCAAAAATTAAGGCGGATCCCAGAAAAACGCAAAGGAAACGAGTCCCCTCAAACAACCATATGCAAACCTTTTGAATCAAGACTTACTCGGAGTGTTTGTGCGCAACATTAACCTCCGAGAAGAGCTAGAACCGCTAAGGTGGAGGCCGAGGTACTTGAGCCTGAATCCTCTTCGCTGTGTCAGAAGGAACCAACATTTAGTCAATAACATAACCTGGAGATAAATAAGAGCAACAATCTAAGCTAACTCAGAAATTGAAATTGGTTTTTCCAGAAAAAAAGAAAACTAGGTGTCTTACCATTCGAAATTCTCAGCCCATAATACATAGCTAGCCCTTTGAGGTAGTGTTTCCGTCTCATTCAAAGCACCAAACTGTAAGCAATAGCAAGCACATAATCTTTAAAACAGTAAAACACAACGGCTAGCACAACGAATTCATTTGCTTAGTAGAACACAACATTTTTTACAGCAGAAGGAAATCAAAAGGGTCTATACGGAGAATGATATGAACAATAGCAAACTCGCAGAACTAAGAGAAGTCTGCGCATGTCCTTATACCAGTAGAGTATTGTAAAATACCTTACATATAGGAAAAGATGATAAGTTTAATAACAAGAATCTGTGAATAACGACAGATAAACTGTAACCATAGCCTTAAGGGACCTTGGCTACCAAAGAAATCCATTACATTATCAGTAAAATTTACAGAATGCTGAAAAGGGGCTCCAACCCGTGGGAGACTTTAAACAAAAAAAAAACATATACATTACATTGCTTAAACTGTTCTTTCTCTTGGAAAGAATGTTTGTTACATAATAATAACCAGTAGAAAATTCGAACTTAGCATTCTACCACTATGCAGACCCTAGAGCAGGTAGGCCCCGCCGAGAATTTAAATATGGCACGACCTGAGGAGGTTGACTGCGAGAAAGTCCTTGAGAGGTAAACGTAAAACAACAGAGAGATACTATCCGTCTGAGTGGACGAATGCAACCGAGCCTTACCCAAAAATTAAGGCAGCTCCTAGAAAAACGCAAAGGAAACGAGTCCCCTCAAACAACCATATGCAAACCTTTTGGACCGAGACTTACCCAGAGTGTTTGTGTGCAACATTAACCTCCGAGAAGAGCCATAACTGCTAAGGTGGAGGCCGAGGTACTTGAGCCTGAATCCCCTTCGCTGTGTCAGAAGGAACCAACATGTAGTCAATAACATAACCTGGAGATAAATAAGAGAAACAATCTAAGCTAACTCAGAAATTGAAATTGGTTTTTCTAGAAAAAAAAAGAAAACTAGGTGTCTTACCATTCGAAGGTCTCAGCCCATAATACATAGCTAGCCCTTTGAGACAGTGTTTCTATCTCATTCAAAGCACCGAACCGTGAGCAATAGCAAGCAAATAATCTTTATAACAATAAAACACAACAGCTAGCACAACGAATTCATTTGCTTAGTAGAACACAACATTTTTTACAATAGAAGGAAATCAAAAGGGTCTATACAGAGAATGATATGAACAATAGCGAACTCACAAAACTAAGAGAAGTCTACGCATGTCCTTATACCAACAGAGTATTGTAAAATACCTTACATGTAGGAAAAGATGATAAGTTTAATAACAAGAATCCGTGAATAACAACAGATAAACTGTAACCATAGCCTTAAGGGACCTCGGCTACCAAAGAAATCCATTACAATATCAGTAAACTTTACAGAATGCTGAAAAGGGGCTCCAACCCATGGGAGACTTTAAACAAAAAAAAACATATACATTACATCGCTTAAACCGTTCTTTCTCTTGGGAAGAATGCTTGTTACATAATAATAACCAGTAGAAAATTCGAACTTAGCATTCTACCACTGTGTAGACCCTAAAGCATGTAGGCCCTGCCCTGAATTTAAATATGGCACGACCTGAGGAGGTTGACTGTGAGAAAGTCCTCGAGAGGTAAACGTAAAACAACAGAGAGATGCTATCCTTTTGAGCGGACGAATGCAACCGGGCCTTACCCAAAAATTAAGGCGACTCCCAGAAAAACGGAAAGGAAATGAGTCCCCTCAAACAACCATATGCAAACCTTTCAGACCAAGACTTACCCGGAGTGTTTGTGCACAACATTAACCGCCGAGAAGAGCCAGAATCGCTAAGGTGGAGGCTGAGGTACTTGAGCCTGAATCCCCTTCGTTGTGTCAGAAGGAACCAACATTTAGTTAATAACATAACCTGGAGATAAATAAGAGCAACAATCTAAGCTAACTCAAAAATTGAAATTAGTTTTTCCAGAAAAGAAAAAAAGAAAACTAGGTGTCTCACCATTCGAAGGTCTCAGCCTAGAGTACATAGCTAGCCCTCTGAGGCAATGTTTCCATCTCATTAAAAGCACCGAACTGTGGTAGGAGGAGCAATGCTCGAGCAGACATGCAAAGCATAGGAACCAAATGAACCTCAACTCAGCCACCGAGAAAGCATACTTTCCGTTGATGGAATTGTAACCCTAGGATCGAGTAACTGAGCTCTCCACCGTTGATGAGAGAGGGATCCCGAGGCTTCCAGCTGGGGAAGGACGCCCTGCGTGTGCCATGCAGCCAAGGCAGAACCATGGAGATCATCAAACTCAATCGAACAGTCCAGAGAACAACTCGCAAGGGATAGAGTTAATACACAGAACCAGATAAACATGACATTAATGGTAAGGTACAGTGCATAGTGACAAGTGAACCGAAAAAGATAGAAACACCATAATTGCTCATAAAATATCAGTGGGATGGGGAAACAGAAATGTAACACCTATCTTAAAACCATGCAAACATTAATATGGCAATTAACCTTTGAATTACCAAGTTACCACGGTTAGATGCTTCGACTGCAAATAATTATATATAATTAATTAATTATTATTATTATTTTTGTTATGTATTGGACAATGTAATAAGAGGTTTGTGACATGATATGGGCTACCCTATGGCCAAGAAAATAAGTAGTTTGCTAAGGGATTGTATATTTTTAATGTTGGATTTTGGCAAGTTAATTATATAATTGTTTATTTAATGTCAATTAACAATTCATATAGGAATTTATAGTTAGAAAAATCATACAACCATCATAATTATTAATTCCTTATCATCAACCATCACAATTATTAGTTCCTTAACATTGTTATATTATGACTTAACTTATCCCTGTATTTTTTGCAAGTCTTAAGACATTTTTATCTCGATGAAAGGGAATACAAAATAAATAATTCAAAGGGTCGAAGAACATTTACAACATTTACACCCATATTCTATGTGTGTGCTTGTATGAAAGCAACTATCACTAGCACAGTCATATAAACCAATATAGATCCATCTTAATCGCGGATCTAAACCAATATAGATCCATCTTAATCGCGGATCTAAACCAATATAGATCCATCTTAATCACGAATCTAAGATGAGCTGAGAGAGATAAAATTTCTTTAGGTGCAAACTTTTTTTAGAGTGCAAAATTTGAAAAGAAAAGAAAAAAAATAGTTCTCTATATATATTATAGTTAGCAAATATCTTCAAATAGTTTATTTAAATCTTGTGTTGAAATATTTCTGTAAAATATAAGGTTTAGACATCTTACTCACACATTTGTTTTACTTCTAATTACTTTTATATGAAATTATATTATTGCATATGGAAAACTTACTAAACATGTTATGTATGTTTATTTTTGTTTTTTATAATAGTTGACATTTTTTTTTTTTTACTTCTAATTACTTTTCATATGAAATTATATTATTGCATATGGAAAACTTACTAAACATGCATAACATGTTTATTTTTGTTTTTTTATAGCCGGCATTGCTTTTTTATTTAGAGAATATTTTTATTTTTATTTTTATTTTTTAAAGGGACACGTGTCAATTCCACTTTGAGTATGGACAAACTTACACATCTCCATCATATTGGGTTGTAGAATGACCCTCTTGGCTCAATTTAATGGTTGGTAAATGCACAATGGACATCCATCCATAATATGCATCAAAACACTTACTTTATGATACATCTCACATCACTAAAATAAAGAAAACATTAAAAACTAATTTATATTAATATAATATATATATATATATTTTTTCAATTAATATTAATTATAAAAAGAACTAATATATACGTTAACAATATATATTTTGAAAAAACATGGAACAAGATTCTTACCATGGGGATTTAGTCTCACTTTACCATGAAGATTCTTTATTTGTAAATAAGTTTTGTTACAATACCATGGGCCAATACTATGGCTTATAAATACCACATGCCCAAAAAACCATAACTCACTTCATATGACACTTGTTCATATGATATTTTTTTAATTAATCATTTTAATTAAATGGGTAAAAAATACATAACTACTTTAAAGATAAATTTCAATTTTGTTTCGTACATACTACTATAAATATTATAAAATATTCCCTAGAGGTTATATCCCTACCACCCACCTAATAATTATTTATAATTAAATTAAAATTTTGGAAAACCTATTCCAAAATTGATACATGTAACTAAATACTATAAAATTAAATACAGATAATAATTCCCACGAAAACTTAAATAGATCTCAACGCCTTTTAAACTTACTAGTTAGAACATGCATTATGCTCCACTATCCATAATTACTCACCAACATTCATTTTGCTGGATCTAAAGGTCCCAATTTAATCTTATAACATACCTACAAGCTTAATGTATCTATTAGCAATTTCTTTAAATAAATTAACTCATGTATTATGTGAAGACTTTGCCATCGAGTCTTCACTCTAACATTGATATTTCAATCATTATTCATTTTAAATGAACATATTACATTCAAAGACTGTTATTGTTATAATCCCTTCCATATGCAACATTCATCCATTTGTATTTGATATTAGTGCCCAAATCAACATTAGTAATAAAACATTGAATAAGAATATAAATATGTTGATAAAAAGGATTTTATATATTTATCTAATGTATAGTAGTATGATGGAAATTAGGGAAGGGAGAGCCACTCTCCACCTAACCATAGGCACAATTACACAATAGTTTTTCTTGCAGTCAATCACTCTCAAGTCGTATTTGATGCCTTACTGAAAGCTTCACTTAGGGTCACTCAAAATCACGAGCATATGGTGAATGTGAAGGCCACTCTCCTTCACATGCAAGGTTCAAGAATTACAATGTTGGGAATCATGAATTACTTGGGGGTGGTTGAATTAGTAATTATAAAATTTTACAATTGTTTAAACAAATCATTCATCAATATGAAAAATATACACGATAGTAAGACATTCACATCACATATGGACCCAGATATTTAACGTGCAAACCCTTCTGGAAGAAAAACCATTGAGTATTCATTTATATTATGATGTAAAGTATGACCACCAACTCTATTTACACAATATTTGTGAGCACCAACTCATAGGAGGCTCCAAACCCCTCGCATCAGAAAGCACTGAATTTCTTGAGGCACCAACCTCAGATCTATGCAGGCACCAACCTGTTTCTACCAATCCGATTTACTCTTTCATGGGATTGTCAAACTGAGACCCTTGGCACCCTAATTCATTTTTTGGTTAATTTGGTTCCTTCTTCCTAGTCAACCCTCCTCTGCAGCTCCTTAGCCTTAATAGGCTTCTCAATATTCTGTAGGCACACACACTACCTCTATCTGCAACTTTAAACTTCAACAATACACTCGCTATTAGGCTCTACTGTTCTTTGTTTGTGCTTACTCCACAAACATTCACACATGTTCTCACATTTGTAAATAATTCAATGTTGTTCTTTTCTTTTCATGCATTTTACACACTACTCAAGAATGGTAGATTCACTTACTCCTAACTGGGCTCTAGAGAGAACTTCAATTAACTTCTTACGGCTTGAGATTATACTCCATCACCAACTTAGCCCACATCCAGCCTATGAACTTGTAGTTCTATAATTTTGGTGTTCTATTCTTATCTTTAGAGTGTCAAATCTTAGCATCCCTCTTTTTGAATATCCACAGTCCCTCACATCTTGTGTTCTCTTCTTAACCTCACCTTCCTTTAAAAAATCTCCATCTTTTTAAGATTACACACAGTTGGTTGTTATCCATCACCTCTAATTATGAGATCAGATCCCATGTTCTTGCACTAATCAATTATCCAGTTGCCCAATTGTTTCTTTAATTTTTTAAAGAGATTTGAAGCCAAATCCTTAGTTGTACATGTCATTAAAGCCTTATCCCTTTATCAATGTCACATACCTAAGTCCAAAATCATGGGCTTATTGTGCCACATATTGTACTCAACCAATAGGATTCTTCCATTTGTCCTCCTATACTTGGTCCATGCTATCAACTTATTGACACACCAACTGCCTACTCATGATCATCACCTAATTGGAGAGTGTCATGCGTCACCTTTCTAAGTCATCTTGTACAAAAGAGAGATTCTTAAGAGCCTTGTTATATGACATTTTTCCTTTATTATCATAAAATAGTTGAGGTGAGAAATTATGCATTGTTATCCATGCTTGGGAGGGATCATATTCTCTTGGATTCTATTTTTTGACCCTCTCCATTACCATGACATAACACATTCTCCAGCTCCCAAGGTGGGACGTGAAACTTTTGCGTCATTGTCAATCATGGCATTTGTTAGCCTCCTGCTGCAGCATGTTACTCATCTTTCATGATTGACATTTTTACATGCCAAATATGTCATACTTTGCATGCTGCAATTTTCCATATTTACTATAGAGGCCAAAGAAGGATGCCATGAGAGTGTGCTAGCCTAAATGCCACTGCTGTGTTCCAATTTTGATGTGCTATTCCATTTTTGAAGAATTTTTAGTTAAAGGGAGGTCCAAACAGCTTAATCTTGGTCTCCCCAGGTTTCAATTTCTTGTTTTAGAATATAGAGAATGAATATCTGTCCAAACAGCTTAATCTTGGCAGATTCTTAGACATGTAGAGAAGAAAGGGTGCTCAACAGCCTAATCTGAGCCCCTGGATGAAATAAGTGTAGATGTAGATAGGAGGGCAGTCAAAAGAAAGAGGATAATTAGGGTCTGCAAGTCTAAGTGCACCCAAACCAAAAAGAAGAAAAAATGCTAGGTAAGTAGGCTGGGTAGGTAGTTTTGAGGTTGCAGAATGTTGATTTGTGATCAATTTCAGGTTTTCAAGTGTCATATCTATTTAAGTCACAATTATCAAACAATTTTCATATGGAGGAGCTCAAGCGAGGCATGACTAACTTCCCCCTTCTTCCTTATTCCCTAAAATCACTCACTAACTTCCCTAAAGAGGTCAAGATCTGCTTGATATCTCTTAGTTTCATCATTTTTTATATCAATTCGCCTTAGTAAAGATCTGCTTTACTCAAGGAATGTTCATTTCTTTTATGAATCATATTCCCCCTGATAGCCTAAGATTCACATACTTAGCGCTTTCTTATCACTGATCATATTAACTACTAACTTTACTATATAGCTCCCTATCTATCTCCCCTTCCCCTACTAAAATTATGTTAAATAACTCCCCCACATACTTATCCCCTCCCCCTGGTTGAAAAATAACCATAAAGTAACACTTGGGAATTGCTAAGTTTATTTGAAACTTATCAAGGGCCCTCCTTTTAACCCTCCTTTTGTCTAAAAAAACCATCTTCTCATGCATTTCAGACTCCTTCTGATGCACAAAACCCTCCATCACTCCGTAAATCCTTCCTCTAATGCTTTCTGACTCATTCACAAAGCATAAAATCCTCCCAAGTACCTTTAAAATCCTTCCAAGGCATCAAAAATCCCTTTTTTGGGCTATCGGACCCCTTCCCATGCCTTGAAATCCCCTGCAAACATTAAAAATTCTGCTTCCGATCAATAAAAGCCCGCATCACTTACCTTGGGCCTTGCTCCGATTGCAAAAAGGTTCTATCGGACCCCCTCCGATGCGATATCGCAATCGGGAGGGAAGTCATGTATTAAAACAACGCATAAAGTGTGCCCCCGATTGGTTTGGCTGACAGCGATATTGTTGATCGGCGTATCGCTATGACAAAACAAAGCATGCATGCGCGCTACCGATATGGTCATCACTGATGGTCTATTGCCGATCGCATATCGGCGATCGGTGTTTCATATGAATCCACACCATATATATATGGGCCCCGTCTCTTATCCTGCCGCCGCATTCTTTGTCCCGCCATCCGTCCGATTGGCCGCGCCCTAGATCTACGGTGGGCGGGTCTGTTCGCTTCCGAACCTATTTGATACCTCCGGGGATAGGCGTTTTTCCCCTGCCACGTCACCCCGCTGTTTAACGTTGATCGCCGATATGCTGACGTCACCCACCAAAAAAAGCGTGCAAGTGCGAAATCGCTGCTTAGGAAGCCCAGATTCAAAATCTGAGGCAATTTTCGATGCGCGATTAGCGCGTAATTGCTACGGGAAATGGGCTAAAGTGGGGAATCTTTTTGTTCAGCAATCGTTTTTGCGCCGAAAAGGGCCGATTTAATAGTTTTTAAGCGTATCAGCAGGGAGAGAGATGTCCAGATTCAGGTGTCAAAGAGTATTAGAGCAAAAGTGAAGCCAAAATTCATGTCAAAGAGTATCAGGATGCGGCAAAGTGTATCAGTGAAGATCTATCAGCAGCCCGAAGCAGGAAAACATTAAAGAACCCTCCAGCAAAGTCAACAAAACAATAGATGCCATTAAAGAGCTCTCAAATCATAGTTACTGCACATCAAAGTCACATGAGATCAGTGGACCAAAACTCAAAGCACAGTTATTGCAGAAACACTGCATCAAGCCACAGAGGACACCACATTAACTCGTTTTGATCCAGCTGCCCTTGGCGCAGCTCAAAGGATATTTACTTGCATTTAATTTCAACACAAGTTTAGGTTTAAAAATCTTTTTCCCGCAGACCTGTTTAGTTCGGTTGTAATAAATATTTTTGGATATTTACCCTATATATACAACCCTGAACAATGTAATGAGGGTTGGTTGTTGTTGGCTGGTTGTTTCACTTAAGGAGAGACTCACACTGTATATCTGATATTTTCTATAATCAAACACTGCTTACAAGTTTGGAGAATGGATTGTTAACTCTGTTTAATGGTTGAAGAGTGATTGTGGAATTCTTGTGCTGTTACATGACTCAATAAATGCTTCTTACCTCTGTTTTCCATTCATAAGTCATTATCGAAACAACAGAAAGAAAGATTAGCTTAGAACTTGTTTAACTTCACTCTATGCTCAATTTCTCCTGTTTCTTTATGTTTTCATCTGTTTTAGGCATAAATATGGATTCCACATGGCTCATATTTGCCCTAATTCGTCCATGAATGACAGTTATCCGGGGATTCTTAACTGCCCCTAGATAGAGCTCATTCGCCTTCCCTCTTTTAAGCTAAGTGAGAGATTCTTAATTGCCTCTCATTCCTTAGATTTCATTCCATCTCTTTTAGCTCGAAAGTTGTTTTATGTGCATCTACCTTGCTCCACATTCCTCTTTGACCAAGAAAACACACCAACAGTCCTACTCCTTGACTCCATGCCCAATGGTTTGAAACTTATCACTCTATGCATGCCTCTCTGCCTGAAAGTATCATCCTTCCCACCACCAAACACAAACAAAACCCATTGAACCCAATAACTAGCCTAAAATCATCATCAACAAAGCTAAATCATTAAGAGAGAGCCCTCTCTAATTGCAGGTGGGCTAGAACCTGTAGTCCAAAGATTGGTTTGTGGTTACCTCGGCCGTATCCGTTCAGGAGCTTAGGGACAACCTGAGTGATAGCAACATTAACCACTTATTTCCTTCAGCCATGCTCTTGGAGTGATACATCAAACTTTGCAATTGGAAATGGGAAATTAACTGTCTCTCGACCTTTGTCTCTCATGGGCGTTCCACTTTAAGTCATGTATTAACTTTCCCGGGGACGAGACATGAATATGTCCAGTATCTAACAGGGAAAATTTCATCTCTCGGGCTTTGTTACTTGTAGGAGTACAGGACCACAGGATAGTTACTCCATGCACTCACTGTTAACCAAGCTCCTAGAGGACATTGACATGGCATTGGTTGAACCATGAGACCCATGGAACCCCTCCATACTTTGACAAGCCAACAATTTTGATTCTCTGAGTGTTTTTCAAACTACCATATATTATTGGAAAGGACTTTCCAAGGCCTATCCACACATGCACTCAGCAAGTGCATAAGAGTAGACCTCTTGCACATAAAATCCCTTTAGCTATATTCTTCATCATGTATTGTGAACCACCTTTGTCATTAATAATTACACTACTTTGGAAATCAATGAAAACACTTAGACCAACAATCTCCCCCTGTGGCATTGATGGAAACTATGTAAAACATTATCAGGGCATTTGATGACAACAACGCTCAACACACAACAACATTCTCACTGAAACCAATTGGGCTCACTTTTCTCTGTGTTCAATACTCCCCTTGAACATGATACTTACCATGGTTGATTATACATTGTGCATGTACCGCTTTGAACTTTCCTCTCTATGCCACAACTCCATACATATTCTCCCTTTGTAATATGTTGCTTCTCCTCTTGTTTTGATTGTTTGTGTTTCTTCTCCCCCTTTCTGCTTGGGAAACACATCTTAGTCTCCCCTTGGGGTCCACTATGTCAAGCAATATTTGGAATGGTATCTTCTCCCCCTTTGACATCAATGAAAAAGATTGTACTGGATTGTAGACTCTCCCCCCGAGTCTATGATTTCTCTAATTACCACAACTTCTTTGTTATATGTCCAACCAATCACAATTTCCACAATCATCGCATGCTTCCAGTTTATTGTACTTCTCCTGTGTGACATTCTAGTCTACATTATACTCGTGAGATAACTTGAGGGAATGATTATTTATTTAACTTCAGACACTCTGAGTCATTTTGATGAGGGAGAGACCATTCCCAATTTGTGGCTGAGGTACTCAAATGGCTCCCTAGGAAGCGGTTTTATGAAAGTGTCTACAACTTGTTCATTAGTAGCCATATATTCCAATATCACAACATTGTTAACATTCTGATCTCTAAGACAATGATATTTAATTAGAATGTGCTTGGTCTTAAAGTGCATAACAAGATTTTTGGAAATACTAATGGCATTAATGTTATCACACAGAATGGGATTTGGATCATCAAACTCAACTTTGATATCCTTTAGTGTCTGCTTCATCCACATAATTTGGTAGATCAAGTAGTTGTATCTATGTACTTGGCTTTTGTTGTAGATAAATAAATTGAATTATGTTTCTTTCTTACCTAAGAAACTAGACAATTCCCCAAGAAGAACGTTGCTTTACTCATACTCTTCCTCTCATCAATACTACTATCCCAATCAACATCAGCATAAGCTTTCAAGGTAAACTCTTTACATTATTCATACCATATACCATAGCCTATTGTGCCTTCAAGATATTTGAATATCCTCTTCACTGCATTAACATGGATTTCCTTTGGATTTGCTTGAAATATCGCCATCAACCCTACTAATTTCATAATATCTGGTTTTGAAGTAGTTAGATACAACAAACTTCCAATCATGGATCTATAAGTTGTTTGATTTACTATGAGGAACTCATCTTCTTTACTCATTTTACAGCCAGTCACCATAGGTGTACAAATAGGTTTACAATTATCCATCCAAAAAAATTTCAGAGTTTCTTTCAAATACTTAGATTGGGAGATAAAATACATTTTTATGACTGAGATATCTGCAACCAAAGGAAAAAATGCAACTCTCCTAGCATGGACATATCAATTTCTTTTTGCATTACTTAAAGTAATTGATGTCCCATCTACTCTAAATTACTTCCAAAAATGATGTCATCTACATACACAACAATGATCACCATATTATCATTTTTTCATTTAATGTACAAATTGTTGTTTGTTGTTCCTCTTCTAAATCCTTGTTGTTGTAGATACTTGTCGAGTCTAGCATACAATTATATTGGGGCTTTCTTTAGCACATATAAAGATTTTATCATCTCGCACACATGGTTTCCCCTTCTGAAAGCAGAAATCCTTTTGCCTATTTAATGTATAACTATTCTTCCCATTCTCCATTAAGAAATGCTAACTTTACATCCATCTAATACACTCTAAAATTATTGTAATATGAAAATGCCAAAAAAAATCTTATAACCTCTAATCTAGCTATAGGAGCAAATGTTTCTTTGAAATCCATACCTTCAACTTAGGCATAGCCTTCACAAACTAGCCTAGCCTTGTTCCTCACAACTTGACCATCTTCATTTATCTTGTTTTAAAAACCAACTTTGTGTCAATGACATTCATCTCCTTCGGACTCATAACCAATTCCCATGTGTTATTTTTCTCTATTTGATCCAATTATTCATTCCTTGCTTTGATCTAATATTGGTCCTTGCTTGCCAGATTGAAATTATTGGGCTCTATTTGGAACAACAGTGCAAAGTTTGCTTGTCTGGGACTGCCTATGAATCTCCTTTTGGTCTACACATCAAGATATTTATTTCCAATTATGTGGCTTTCAGGATGTTGCTTCTTCACATATCTAAATGGAGACTTGTATTTTTGAGATTATCTTTGTAAATCCTCATCATCTTCTTCCTCCATCTCTTAAGGTCCTGCATACTTGAGATTGGTGTCATATTCTTAATCTTATTACTCTTGAGCCATGTCTTCTTGGGGTATGAATTCATCCACTCAGAAATCAATGCATTCTTTGATTCTCTTGGTCCTTTTGTTATAGAATTTATATCATTTTCTTCTATTTGAATAACCAAGGAAAATACCCTCATTTGTGCGAGAACCTTATCTTCCCATCTTCTTGTCATTTCTCGTTATATAGAACTTGTTGCCAAAGACCTTTGGGTGCTTTATTAAGGCTCATATTCCTTTCCACAACTCATACGGGGTCTTGACACTATTCATTATGAGTTGAGTTTTGTTGATTAAATAGGTAGCAGCTTGGGTCGCTTCTCCATTTTGTCCAAACCCCGATTGTCATGGAGTCATAACACACTTTGATAACATTGATATGGATCTTGGGGGATAAGATCTAAAAGGCTTGAACACTGAGAGAGAGAAGATAAATGCCAAAATACTTCCTGAAGTTATTCTTAAAAAAAAATTGATAAAAACACACACACTAAATACATCACAACATATGAAAAGAAAGACAACTCTTTATGAAATGAGAGAAAACCTTTACAATTAATCATGGTAGAAGAATTTACCCTTTTGAAAGGTGATACCTATTATTCATAGTATTTTTAGTGCCTTATTGAGTTGCATCATTTGGTACCATGGGTAAATACAATGGGTGGATACCACTTTCCATTTGAATCAATGATTTGATGGTTTTACTACTTCAAACGAGTCGTCTTGAAATTTTCACTATAAGTTTTTTCATGGGATGATTTATATGGTGAAATATTGAGCATATTGAGAAGACATCTCAGGGAACATTTGGTTAAAATTTCTTATTTAGATTTGTAGTACTTTCGGAGATATACGCTATGATATTTAGGGTTTCTAATTGGTCCTAAAATTTGTTTCAAATGATTCATCTCAACATTTTATCTATAGTTGTTTTTAGAGGATGTTTAAAACTACGAAATTTTCAGTACATTGAGAATAAATCACAAGGTATGTCTGATAAAAAATTAAATTCTAGTTTACTATAATTTCTGAGATATACCCTACGGAATTTATGGTTTGTGAATGGTCCTAAAATTAGTTCCAAAAGAGAAATATTGGAATTTTCGCTATAATTGATTTTGGGGCACTTTAGACAATGGAATTTTTAAATATCCTAGGAGACATGGCTCACATAATCAGGAAGTTTCAAGAAGGTTACTCTAATTTTCACTAGGCACATAAAACTATGGTCATGTGTATGGAATTGCAAAAAAGACATATCAAAGTATTATAGACCAAAATTTTAAATTCATAAGGACTCAAATCTCATAGATATATCAAGAAAAAGGGTAGTCATTCAAATATTCCCCAAATTAAGGTTTTAAAGTTATACAACTTACAAGTGACATAACTTTTGATCAAAAGAAGGAGTAATTATTATTTTCCAACATGCCTTGAAAGAAATCTACTATACCTATTAAACCTCTTGAAGGCTCGTCTAGGACTCATGAAGAAAGTGAAGACTTAAAATGTAGGTTTTCCCAATTAAAGAATAAAGTTAATGAAAACGATGGTAGTATGTTGAAAAAAGTGGATTTATCATGTTCTAAAAAAAACTTAAAAGAGAAATGGAAAAGAAGATATTGAGATCTAAGGAAATCATGAAAATAAGGAGAAAAATTATGTTGTAACTCAATCACATATGGGGAGTATTTTATCACAATTCAACAATAAAAATGTTGAATTATAAAACCATAATTATGAATTTTCACTCTAAGATTTATCAACATCAAGGCTTCAAGTCAGCAACAAGGAGTTACTATATTCGAAAAATTGATATGAGGAAGTTTGATGGTAACTATCCTATAACATGAATATTTCATATGGAGTGACAATTTGATCTACACCGAGTAGCCTTCTTACAAAAGGCAAATATTGCAGTCATGTTTTTAGAATAAGATCAACATATATCATATCAATGGCTCTACAAAAGGAAAAAGTATTCTATTATATTTTGGTACATTTTTACAAAGAAGTTAATAGCACACTATGGGGATATTAGGAGAAATACATTATTTAGTCAATTGGTATATCTTTGAAAACAAGGTCTAGTTACAAAGCACATTCAACAATTCAAAAACTTAAGTCTCAGGGTAAATAACATTTCAGAGGATAATTTGTTAGGCCTAATTAAAGAAAATTTAGAGGAAAAAATCCAACATGAAGTGCATCTATATAAACCTAAATGTCTAGAACATGATTTCAGTCTAGAAAGGAAAATTGCAAGTCACAAAATATGGCCATTAGAAAATTGGTCACTAATAAATATAGAGAAAATCATGCTCCCTCTCCTAAATTGACAAGGTTGACACCTCAACAAATGGATGAAAAAAGAGCAAAGGGATGGTGTTTCAACTATGATAACAAGTATAATATTGGGCATAAATGCAGTCAATAAAAATTATTCCACGTTGACTATGAATATGAAGAAGATCAAGAATTGGAGCCATCAGAAGATCTAGAACTACAAGAAACTACTCCAATAATATCTTGGCATGTATTGTTTGGCATCAATACTCCATAAACCCTCAAAATAGGAGGATATATAAAAAAAAAAAAGTAACAATATTGATTGATTTAGGTAATACCCATAATTTAATAAATTACAATTTTGCAAAACTTCTTAATTTCTTTTTATATTCATCACTAGAATTCTAAACCTGAATATCTAGAACATGCTTCAGTCTAGAAAGGAAAATTGAAAGTAAAAGTATGGCCATTAGAAAATTGGTCACTAATAACTATATAGAAAATCATTCTCCCTCTCCTAAATTGACAATTTTGACACCTCAGCAAATGAACAATGTAAACTTTGAAACGGGAACTCATACTGTTACCCGTTTTGTAAAGATAGCAAAAAAGTGACCCGATTTTGAAAAGGGGTGATGCAAAACGCACATGTTTTCCTTAGAGAATAGTTTTTGACACTATAATTTTTTTCATGTACATTGCGTTTTAGAATGGTAGTGATTTTGATGCTGATTTAAAAAAGTGGTAATTCTACACCAGACCATTTTTTAAAAGGTTTTTTATTTTTATTTTTAATTTTCTAATGTATGAAATGTAAATAATTATTTTGTAAATTTAATAATTTTTGAAGTGGTCTTCTTATTCATATTTTCTTGTTTTTTTATTTTTATTTTTTTTGTTGTGATTAGGTTTTTATTGTTATTGCATTGATTTAGGGTCTATATTGTTTGAATCGATATTTATATTTATACATTCGTCTAATTAATTTTTCAATCCATTATGGAATATTGTTTCTAAAAATAATATTTTTAAATTGAACATAAAAGATACCATTTTTAACATTAATGATGACTAAAAACTACATCGTTTGTATTTTTGCTAGAATGAATGTCAAAATCACATTTTTATGGATTGGTTAATAAAAATGGTTAAATAACGTTTTGTTTTGTTGTTTGTTTGTTGTTTTGTTGTTTTTTTTTTTTTTTTTACGAATTTCATGTCAATAAAATAATAATAATAATTTTTTTTTTCAAAAAATAATGATTAACTTAAAAATTAATGCGAAAATCGCATAATACAAATATTGAACACATAACAACCTTAATTGAGTGTATATTATTCTCATAAAATGTCAAAGTCAAAACATTACAAGTATAACTAATTAATAGTTACAAAAAATGGGCTTGATTTTCAAGCATAACTTAAATTTAATCAACAATGTCACATAATCCAAACTCTTCGTCCTTTAGAGTTTCATCATTGTCTTCTTCCACAATATTTTCTGCTTCGTTTTCCTCTTCTAATGGATCTTTGATGTCTGCGAATCTCCCAATGTATGCCTTTCCAATCATTCCGTGTAATGGTGGTTGGGTTCCT
>APFE030975574.1:41431-62250 GCA_000404065.3 Pinus taeda | reverse complement strand
TACCCGGATGCGGGTGACACGTTGTTTGGAGTTAGCCACGTGACCGCCACGAGGAGTCTTCGAGACGAAGGCAATCTCACCTGCGATTAATGAAGCTCATTAAACGCTTATTCAATGGCATTCAATGCCATTCCTATCGCCCGAGCTACCAAGGAATTAAGGTAGAAGCTGCCAGAATGTCTGGGCGCGGAGAGTTCAGTTTGATAGGCCTGTCTGAACAGGCAAAGAATTTCGGCTCTGCTCTGCAAGAAAATGTGGGTTTGTGGGCAGAGAAGGGAAGTGTAAGCGTGAAGCAGAGTTGCTTCAGAGGCAGGGAGCAGCGTGAGATTTGGTCCCTTCTGTCACGTCTTCTCACGGAAAGTCGAGTTAAGAAAGCCCTGTTACATTTCGGCAGGTTCAGAATGCCTCTTCGAGGACATGCTTCGCCGCGTCGTGGCAGGAATCATGGTCAGAGGGGGAACCCTGGTGGCAGAGGCGTTCATAGCCCGCGGCGGGTCTCCCCGTTGGCTTATGCTTCGCCCAGCTCCCCTGGTTCTGACGATTCCGACTCAGATACCAACAACTCGGTGCAGACGGTGAAGTTCAAATACCTCCGTCGCACCAACAAGCCTATAGTTTCCACCTTAATTACTGTGATTTTTACGGAGGAAGAAGGAGAAGATGGTAAGGGTAAGGGGATTTCTGTGGAGCAGGAGCCAAGCTCCAAGAATTCCTCTCAGAGCGGAAGCCAGGAGGAAAGCTCCTACCAACCCTCCTCTCAGAGCAAGCTCGAAGAGGAAAGCACAGATGTGCATTCTAAGGAGCAGCATGAAGCCCTTCGCGAAATATGTAGTCTTATAGATATGGAAATTACCAGCTCGGCCCAGCACCAGGAGACGGATTCCCAAGCTCAGAAGCTGCCCGCAGATGACAAGAAGCCTGCGCGCTTCTTTGGAGGTTGCTTGTATCCTATCCTCCCTCCAGGAATTCTGAGGCTGGAGGACATACCGGCTGGTATGGAAATTGAGTGTGTGCCTGATCCTGAACGGGAGGAAGCTGAATGGGAAGCAGAGCAGCAAGCTGCAAAGCAGAAGGACGCAGAGGACCAGGCGACAGCAGAGGAAAGGAAGGATTAAGGTATTTTTCCAGCGTTTTTTGCCTTTGGTTTTTGGTTCGATGACCACCTACGCTCAGCCTGTTTATGGTCTTGGTTCCGTGCGCCACCTGCGCCCCATCCGGGAAGCGTCGTGCTTGCCACCTGGGCTCAGCTTGCCTTTGGTTTTTTGGTTACGTATGCCACTTGTGCTTAGTCCGGGACGCCTGGAGAACCTTCGACGCGTGTCCTCTTTCAACAGACATCCTTGTTTATGTTTATGCATTTTGTTAAATTCCATGTCTTTATGTTTAAATCTGTAAATTGGAATTGTAATTGTGAGAATAGGCACTTTGTCAAGGCCTGTAATCACAAGTTTTGGTTGGAAAACTTGACAGAGAGCTGTTCATACGCTCTCAGAGGTTTCGACCTCTTGTATATATCTTTTTCTCTTTCTTAATATAAATAGTTTAGCATTTGCCCAAAAAAAAAAAAAAAAAATCTGAGGAATAGCTTTGACTAGAGGGTGTTGAAAATGGCATAATTTTTGAATAGAGGATTTGGTGGGATGAAGGGGAGACGAAGCGATTAGCGAGGGTTTCCGAAAGGCGCAGATAATCGTTTCTAATGGAGGGCACAAGAGGAGGGAGCTCGACTGCCTCCTACAAAGACGCGGCAACTGGCAGAGGCAAGACACTGATCATCATCAACAAAAGTTTTGCGGATGGTAGGAACAGAGATAAGGAAAAGGAAACTGACGGGAACAAGACCATGGAAAATAGTAGCACAAAGGACAAGGAGGAAGAAGACAAAAGTCAGTGTGCAAGAGACAAAAAACAAAAGGGACCTTGCAAACCAAAAGCAGAAATCACTCCTAGAATAATATTAAATGATCCTGCTCTGCAGGTGCACAGGGAACACATGGGGACCTACGCCATTATCTGTAAATTCATGGGACTCTGGCCCACTGAAAAAGCTTTACAGATGTGGATCAAGTATCACTGGAAACCCAAAGGAAGCATTGACTTACATCTTGGGTCAAAGGGATTCTTCACAGTGGTGTTCTTAAACATCGAAGACAAAGACAAAATATTCGAAGGAGGACCCTACTTTTATGCAGCAACCGGTCTCTATATGAGGCCTTGGAAGATGAACTTTGTCCCAGAGCGGGAAACTTTCACTTCGGTCCCTGTTTGAGTAAGGCTCTATTCTCTACCTCTGGATTATTGGTAAACAGAATCACTAACTGCCATTGGCAATAAACTAGGACGTTTTATCAAAACTTCTGAAGCCACAAGGGGAAAATATAGCTCCTTTGCAAGGATATGTGTGGAAATGGATCTATCAGGAGCTCTTTCGGAGGAAGTAATCTTGGAAGTTTTTGATGAAGAATGGGTGCAGGTTGTGGACTACGAGCATATCCCATTCAGATGCTGTAAATGCCATGAGCATGGACATTTGTTCAGAGACTGCCCTCTTGGTAAAACAAAGAATAAAGGGAAACCTAATACAATGAAGGAGACTAAAAGCTTTCAAAAAGTGGCAAGTAAAGGAAAAGTGGGAAAAAAGGGGCCAAAGCAACAACACAATGAGGCACAGAAGGTCAGTCAGAACAAGTTTCAAGTGCTGGAAGAGAATGAAGGAATCACGAGAGAAAACCAATCTCAAGAGGAAAGTCCTATTGAAAAAGAGAAGGAATAAGACGACAAACATTCTCAAGATATTGGTTATCAAAAAGAGACAATGATGAGTGAAACAGAAATGG
Organism: Pinus taeda; assembly: GCA_000404065.3. NCBI lineage: Eukaryota > Viridiplantae > Streptophyta > Pinopsida > Pinales > Pinaceae > Pinus > Pinus taeda. Next base: position 59,413 of record APFE030975574.1, on the reverse strand, counting down.
AGATGGACCAGGAAATGACCCAAAGTGAAATAGATCTGGAAGATTAGGAACTACTGGAAATACTTGATAAGGAGAACCTTGATCTAGAAGGATTCTTGATGCAAGGAACCAAGGGAGGAATGGACTCATTACCTCAAGAAGAATGCAACAGAATACAATAGTTGTTTTTATGGAAAGCTCAGGAAAGAGGGCTGGATAAAGGTAAAAACATTCACAAGAAAGAGCACAGAGGTGTGAAAACTATGAAATCAACTCTAGGATTAGCGACTAGAAATCCAAGAAAGAAGAGGGGCTGAAAAAAGCAAAACGAGCTCCTAATGGAGTGTGGAAAGCTAATGATAGATTTGGGTAAGATGAAAGGCCTACCCAGTTACTCCTTTACAAATCTTTGATTATGAAGTTCATATCTTGGAACATCAGAGGTCTAGGTAGTAAAAGAAAACAAAGAATGCTAAGTAACAGAATGAAACTAGCAAGGTTGGACATAATCTTCCTTCAGGAAACAAAATGCTCTATTCAGAAATTAAAACAGATCCATAGTAAATGGCTTAACAGATTTGAGTTTCTAGAAGTTAAAGCAGAGAACACAACGGGGGGCATCCTAACTCTATGGGACCCACAAAAAGTTAGCATAACAGATGCAGAGGCATCTAGAAATTACTTATCAGTAATTTTTCAACCAGTAGGGGTGTCGGATACCTTCCTGGTCACTAACGTTTATGGGCCTCAAAGAATAGATGAGAAACTCAGGTTTCTTGAATCCCTGGTTGATCTTAGAAGCAGACATGAAGAAATTCCTTGGGTCATGGGAGGAGATTTTAACATGACTAAATCTCTTTCGGAAAAAAAAGGCAGTACTAGACTGCTAAGTAAAGATTCCATAGCATTCCAAACCTTCATAGAGGATATGAAACTAGTGGACTCTGAAACACAAAATGGTCGTTTCACATGGAACAATAAAAGAGGAGGGGAGGCACAGGTTGCCTCCAAGTTAGACAGATTTTTGTTATCAGAAGAGCTTATGCCCACAAACAGATAAATTACAGCTAGTATTCTCCCCTTTGGTGGCTCTGATCACTGGCCGATTCAATTAGAAATCAAGGGGATCGATTCTCCCAGGAATAGACCCTTCAGATTTGAGAATATATGGCTCACTCACCCAAATTTCATCAGCAATGTTGAAAAATGGTGGTCCGAAGATTTGCAGATCTAGGGCACTAAAATGTTCCTCCTTCATAAAAGACTCAAGCACATTAAACTCAGGGTCAAAGAACAGAACAAGGAGTTTGGCAACATTTTTGTGGATAAAAAATCAGTGGAAATCAAACTTCAAGAACTCAATCAAGCACTGATCACTGATGGTTTTGATAGAGTCAAAAGTGAGCAAGCTGATAAATACCATCATGAATGGGAGAAATTATGTAAACAAGAGGAAATCTTTTGGAGACAAAAGTCTCGAGTTCAATGGCTCAAAGAAGGTGAACGTAATACCAAATTTTACATAGATCCACCATTGCCAATAGAGCTCACAATAGAATCTCTTCGCTATTGAATGAAAATGGGGAGCTTCAGACCTCTCACAACGGTATCCAAACAGTGTTGGTGTAGCATTTCAGAGGCATCACTGAGGAAAACAATCTAAATAGAGAGCAATGCATTAAGGAAATTACAAAAAATATCCCTAAGCTGGTGTCTAGAGAGGACAATTTTAACCTGAACAAACCAGTAACTGAAGATGAAGTCAGTGACGTTATTAAAGACATGCAGAATAGCAAAGCTCCAGGACCAGATGGTTTCAATGTATACTTTTTTAAGGCATGCTAGAACATTGTCAAACAGGATATTCTGAATGTGGTGGAGGACTTTAGAAGAAACAAGACTATTCTGAAAGCCCTCAACACCTCCTTCATCTCCCTGATTCCCAAACAGGATTCAACCCTGACTGTTGATAAGTTTAGACCCATTGCTTTATGCAATGCGGTTTACAAAATTATATGTAAGGTTCTGCCTAGTAGACTCAAACCTTTACTTCCTTCTTTAATTTCAGGGGAACACTCTGGTTATGTGGAAGGCAGACAAATCTCAAACAACATTATTCAAGCCCATGAAGTAGTTCACATGCTAACCAGCAAGAGGCAGGCTGGTATGATCATGCAATTAGATATTGCCAAAGCGTATGACAAGGTGAACTGGATCTATGTTAAGAAGGTCCTTTCTGCTTTTGGGTTCGATCACAACTGGGTCAGATGGGTTATGGCTCTGGTTACTTCTTCCAACTTTTCGATTTTTGTGAATGGTTCGCCCTCAAAGATCTTCACTCCTTCTAGAGGCCTAAGGCAAGGAGATCCTCTCTCTCCCTTTCTCTTTATCATCATGATGGAAGGACTGAGCAGGTCCATTAAACAGGCCAAAGCTATGGGAATAATTAAGGGCCTTCAGTTAACGGAGAATGGTCAGGCAATGAATCACCAACAATTTGTGGATGACACTATGCTGCAAGGAATTCCCACAGTCAAAGAAGCCTTGACTTACAAAAAAATCCTAATTGACTTTGCCTTGGCGTCAGGTATGGAAGTCAATCTCTCCAAATCTAAAATATTTTTCTTTAATACTAACATTGCCATTCAGAGAAATATCTCCAGAATTCTGGGCTTTCAAAGGGATTCCCTACCTTCAAAGTATTTGGGAATTCCCCTCACAGCCAGACCATTGCATAATAGTATTTGGGAATTAGTGCTCAACAAGATGCAAGACAAAGTCAAAAAATGGACTATCAGATCGTTGAACCTTGCTGGCAGGTTGATTCTGGTCAAGGTTGTTCTGCAATCTATCCCTGTATTCTTTTTATCAGCCCTCCTAGCCCCCAAAGGTGTGTTACAACAATTCAGGAATATCCAGAGAGATTTCCTTTGGGGAAAAGAGGAAACAAGGACGAAATGGGCTATGGTTTCTTGGGAAAAAATCTGCAAACCCAAGAGTCACGAGGGCCTAGGCTTAGATGATCAGGAGATTCTAAGTAAATTTTTGGGAGCCAAGCTCTGGTGGAGATGGGTTAAAGTACCAGAAGCTCAATTGGCCAAGACTTGGAAAGAAAAAAATGCAAGCTCGTGGCAAAAAAAGATCTTATAAGAATGTCGGGAAACATAAAAGGCTCTTACATCTAGAATAAAGCCTAGGAAAACAAAAGCCTAGTTCAAAACAACAGTTTCTAGGAAATTAGAGAAGGAGATCTAGCTCTCTTCTGGGAAGATAAATGGCAACAAGAACCAATGCTGTTAAAAGAGGACTTTATGAGCCTCAAGCAAGAAACAGACTCCCAAGGATTAATCAAAGTTAAAGGTTTCTGGAATCTTCCTCACGACACTGGAAAGTGGAGAAATTAGAGAACCATAGACTACAAAGATGAGAGTCCCATAAAAATAAAGACAGAGGCACTTATGGGTATATTAAAACAAAGGAAAATCTTGGTAACAGAGGGATAGGATCAATTAATATGGGGCCTCAATAAAGAAGGTACCTTTAATCTTAGGGAAGCAAAGAGGATAATCCTGAACCTTGATTCCTGCGTTCCGGCCAAATCCTGGCAACAACTTTGGAACCATCAAGGGTGGATGAAGATCAAGCTATTAATGTGGTTAGTTCATCACAAGAAAATCTTAACTTGGGACAATATTCGGAAAAGGGGAGTTATTAGGTCTTCTAGATGTCAACTATGTGAAGCCCAAGAGGAAACAATGGAGCACATTGTCAACTGCTGCACATTCACCACCTGGTTGTGGAATTTTTTTGCCACAATTTTTCAACAGACAAACATAGGTAAAGAAAGTATAATTAACACCCTAAACAAGTGGAGAAGGAACTTTTCAGAAAATGAGTTCCTTAATTTGGCCTGGGCCTTCACACCAAGCTACATTATCTGGAATGTTTGGAAAGAAAGAAATAAAAGAATTTTCAAGGAGGAAAAAACTATTCCTCTTTGCCTGTTGGATCTGATCTTGAAGCAAATTAAGGAGACAGTTAGCACCACTATCCGCAATTATCCCAAGAATCCTCCTACTAAATATGAGTTGAGAACTCTCATGCGACTGGGTTTGCATGAGATCATTCCCCATGGACAATGCAGAAAAGAAAAAGATGTTTATACAGAGAAGGATTTCTTGCATCCTCCACCGAAAGGTTATCTAAAATGCAATATTGATGGTGCTTCAAGAGGTAAACCTGGAACAGCTGGTTATGGAGGTGTGTTAAGAGATGAAGAAGGAAACATTATATTTGTTTTCCACTGCCATTTAGGGTTAGCCACCAACAATATGGCTGAATTAATGTCATTGGAACAATGTTTAGAGCTTTTGAAACTAAGTCATATCTCCAATGTCAATGTTGAAGCAGATTCAGAGATCTCTATCAATGCGGTCAAGAGAATCAGTTGTGGAACAGTGCCAAAGAAGGTCTCGAAACACTGGAGACTAATTCAAGTGTATCAGAGAAGTCAAAATCATCTCTTGAGTCTTCGAACTGTTAGTTTCAACCATGTTCGAAGAAAAGCCAATAAATTAGCGGATACCTTGGCCAATCAAGGAGTGATTAATTCAAAGTGCAAAATTGAGCTGAAGTGGCAGGAGACACCTCAGAGCAGATTTAAAGCTCTCTGCAATGAAGAAGCGACAAAGGACAGAGAGATTTTTAAAGACTAGGATCGAGTAAAGGGTATGGAATGAAGGTTTATAAGCATGTTCAATCTCAGTACTTCAGTTGGTTCCTGGATAAAGGGCAAGCTCGGACCGGTTACTTTATACCTGGGTGTGAGTTGTCCTATCTCCTCATTACTTCGGATCGTAGCACCGAGGTGTATTCATAGTCAGCGACAGTCTCGGAAACCAATGCTAAAGTGAACTCACACGAGCAGGGTGGTTGGTTCTTTCGGGCGGCAGCTATTTTCCTGCATTTCGCATATGTAGGAGAAAACTAGGCTCAAAGCGGTTTCCGGGTGATCGCTTGGCTTCGGAGTGGTAAATGGTTTCGGGATTGTGGGAGCAATTCCACTGGGCTCCTGACGTGTGGCAAGGGGTGGTCAGAAATACCACCTTCCATCGCGCCTTATATTTCGGTCAGCTAGGTGATGCGACATTTATCTGTGCCGTCCGATTTCGCTATATGAATCAACGGCCAGGTTTGGTTATGCATCTTTGTGGGGCCATCAATACTATCACACCTTTCAAGACATTGTAGTAGGAGTTTTCGGTGTTTCAAATTCGGTCAAATTTCCTTTTGTCTAACCTTAGGATTTATTTGTAAGGTTGGCTTTGTTCTTGCTGAGGGGAAGGTAATTTCTAGATCAGAGTGACCAATTTTCCTGAGTCCTTGAAACGTAAATGCTTTTGTAAATACTGTAACTTCATTTTTTGGATAATGAAATAGAAGGATAGTCTCTTGCTTTAGCAAAAAAAAAACATTATAAAAAATCCTAAATAACATTCATAATTAAATTAATTTAATACAAACATATTTAAATGAAAATTATAGAAACCCTAATAATCCTTTCATATTATGATAAAACAAAGTAAAATTAAGATTAGTTAATATTATTCATCTATATATTCTAAGGAAATAAATAAAAATAAATAAATAATAAATAAAATAAAAATAAATAATATATATATATATATATATATATATATTATATATATATATAATATATATATTATATATATATATATATATATAGACAATATGATAATTAATTAAAATTAAATTAATTATTATAAAAATACTAACTGTAAAAAATATGAATTACAAAGTTTTATAATTACAAATTAACCTAACCTAAGACAGTCGGATACCATCTTTCTCACTCCATCACAATTTCACATCTCTATTTATTCATTCTACAGAGATCTAGCTTACACACTTTCTGATCTATCCTGATGATGAGCCACAATAGATGGCTCGAAACATTGATACAAAGAATTATGGATGCGATATTCTCGGAAGAAAACTCGACACAAAATACTATTCGCAAAAGCCTCAAGGCAATAACATAAAAAATTGCTAAAAAATGGACACCAAGATCTAATTGCACAATATAAGATGTTTAAACATCTATATCCTCTACTTCAGTGGATTTTCAAAAATTTATCAACAATCATTCCAAGTCTTTTAGAGATATCTTTGGGAGTCTTTTTCTTACTCAAGATCATGACCATGTTATTCATTTGCAACCTGGAAAGGTACCCACCTAACATTAAGCCTTGCAGGTATCCATATGCACAAAAAAAGTGAGATTGAGCATATGGTTCAAGAAATGTTAGAGAGACTAGCATCATTCAACCTAGCTAGAATGCTTGCTCTTCACCATTGGTGATGGTTATAAAATGGGATGGTTCATGGAATATTTGTCCATATCACAGAAAACTCAACAAAATGAGAATCAAAGATAAGTTTCCTATTCTTATCACTGATGAATTATTAGACAAATTAAATGGAGCAATTTCATCTACTAAGTTGGGCCGTCATTCTAGATATCATCAAATTAAAATGAGGCAAGAAGAAATTCCCAAAACAATTGTTAGACCACATGAAGGTCATTATGATTTTTTGGTAATGCAATTGGACTTACAAATGTAACTTCAACATTTCAAGGCTTGATGAATTTTTTTTCAAACCTTTCCTTCGAAAATGTATGTTAGTATTTTCTATGACACATTAATCTATTATAAATATTTGGAAGATATGCAAATCCTTCCAAGTGTGCTTTGGCAGTCCAAGAAGTGGAATATTTGGGTCATATCATATCCCATGAGGGTGTCAAATTGGATCCCAACAAATCCAAAGCAATGAGGGAATGGCTAATCTCCAAGACCTTCAAGAAAATTATAGGATTCCTACGACTGATGATATATTATTGTAAGTTTTCAAGAATTATAGCAGCATCTCTAACAAAATTATTTAAGCAGAAGCAATTTATTGGACTAAAGACGAAACATAAACTTTTGAAAATATAAAGATCCTTTGCGGAAAACTCTTGTCCTAGCAACACTTGGATTCTTAAAAACCTTCAATAGGGAGTGTGATGCTTCGAGTAATGGCATTGGTGTAGTTTTTGTGACACCCCTTTCACTACCACAAATTTTGTAATGTAACTAAGAATATATAATGTTGGGGTGCCAGCATTGATGTTATGATGTTAAACTCTATTATATGATGTAATGTTTATTTTATTACTAAATTATGTTAGAGATTAAGGAAGGGGGGGCAACTAAAATATTACTCTGCCTTGAGAGGAAAATACATACCTTGAATTAATAATTCCCTTAATGTCATGATTATGTTGACGTTGTGATCAACACCCTCTAAAATTTTGCCTACACTTGAATTTTGGAGCCTACTGAGGATCTCACGACATGTCGTCCCTTGATTTCTCTTGGTCGCTTCATGGTCGGTTGATGTTTTGTAAACTATTTGAGCCTTCTTCTTATGATATTTTAAGTGTCAAAGTCACTTGCTCACACATCCTCATTCCTTAATCAGTTCATGAACACACTTGTTTTATGCAAGCTTGATAGGTATAGCACAATCCATCAAGTTAGTGCCTATGAAATTTCCAACCTGTGTCAACAATCAGTGCACACTCTCCATTGACAGTCTCCCTCACTTCGTTTCCAATTGTACTTTCATTTTAGTGAATTTTCCCAATTGTGGTTTTGGCGCACCTTTGTTGTTATAAGTTTCGCTTTCATGTTCATGATTGTCCCTTTTTCTTGCTTCCACTTTAACAAGTCTTTTTTTCATGTTATATTCACTCTATCATGTGTCGCTTTCAATTTCATTAACTTTGCAAGCGTCATTTTCGCATCTTCTTACTATCGCGTGTGTCGCTTTCATTTTTTTCCACCCTTGTATGTGTTACACCTTTGAACATCACTAGAGGTAGTTCTAGCACACTTTTCTACATTATATGGTCCTAAATATCATTATAATATGTGCTAGACACATTTCTATAGCTTATCACGCTTTCTGGTCACATTCGATCCTTGTGTCGTGACTTGTATTCTAAGTGTTGCAATGTGGCATTTTAACTGTCTCACTTAGAAATAAGTGTTGATTTGTTATAGTTTCAAGGTGTGGTTGTTGTTCATAATTCATGTGCATTCCCTTAGCTTGTATCAATGGCATTCATGTGTGTGATTGGTGTTTTGAGTCATATTCATATGTTTCCCCTCTCTTACTCAGCGGGTAACACACTTAGCCATTTTTGGAGCTCTTCTTGTTCCTCTTGCCAATGAAAGTTGTGAAGGAATTAGACCTCTTACTAGGTGATGAGGATAGCCTATTCATGAGCCTCAATGATGAAATCCCACTAAATATTTTGCATTGAATCTTTTCTAAGGTATCCTCCCTCTCATAGTTCATTAGAAATTCTTAGGCTAAGTGATAGAGCCTTCTACTATCTCCCTTAGTGAAAAGTGCATTCCTGATGAACATTCAATCACTATTGGAGAGATCTGCACCCTCCCAAGCCTAAGCGCACTCCAAACTCATAGTGAGTGCACTCCAAACTCATAGTGAGAGTACTCCAAACTCACAGTGGACGCACTTCAAACACACATTGAAGATCACACTCTGAGATAACAAGGACCTTCTCTCCTTTCAAAAGCACGCTTCAGAAGAACAAGGGCCTTCTCTCCCTTCAAAAGTGCACTTCAGAAAACAAGGTGCACTTTGGAATAATAAGGACCCTTTGAGCGCACTTCAGAAGAAAAAGGACCCTTTATCCCCTCAAAAGTGCACTTTGGGAAAACAAGGACCATTTGAGCACCCTTCGGGAAAACAAGCCCTCACTGTCCCTTCCAAAGAGTATAGCACACTCTCAAGCAACAATGAAGCATCCCTTTCCATTGTTTTTGCACCCTATTCTCTCATTGATCCTCTCTAGCACATAGCACACTATCAAGCAACAATGGCCCCTCCTCGTCTCTTGTGACTGTACCCTGTGCCCAAGAAGTCTCTCTCATTCTCTCCCTGAGCACATGGCACACTTTTAGTAAAAAGTGGGGTCATCCCTTGCTCACTATCTAGTTCAACTGCGCTTTCATTATCTCCTACTCCTTTGAGCCTAGCGTATGGCTCAGTCTTAATCAATAAGCTCATCAACCTTGTTCCTTATGCGTGCCCACTATGTTGAACCATGGAGAGCACCTTCATCATAGCACATGGCATAGTAACAGTGAATAGTGGTGCTTTCTTGATTCATTTTTGAGTTTAACTATGCCCTCCTTATCAAGCCTTCCTCTTTTATCCCTCACACGGGCCTATCATAAGCGGCTTCTTCCATGAGGTAGGTAGAGATATGATAGATTATTTCAAGAATGATTTTTCGTTGCCATGAGTGATATTTATTGGCAGTAGTACATTCTCAACAAGGCAAGGTGATGTTCAAGAAATATAGTTAGGAGAAAAAGCAAAGAAGCACTCCCAGAGAAAGAGCACATAGGAGAATCATCATGAAGACATGAAGTAGATCTTGAACCATTACAGAAAGAGGACATTGCATGATGACTCAAAGGATTCCAAGGCTAATCCAAGACCTTTTGGAGGATAAAGATGAAGTATTGAACAAATTATTTCATGATGATTGAAGATAAAACAAGAAGGAAAATAGCTTGGCATTACCACCTCATCATGAAGTCCATGTCATAATTGTCAAGTTGTGACTTGTACAAGTGTCATCACAATGGTCAATATGTGTCCATGTGTCATGCCACATCACTTATGGATGTAATGAAACAATTATCAAAAGTAAAAGGACAAAATGTAAATGTGTGGAAGTCCAAGAGTCATATGTGGAATATGAAGAGTCACATAGGCATATATGGACAAAAGAATCATTAGGAGAAGTCCAAAAGTCTTATGGAAGTAAAAAGGTCTCATTGGAAGTTCATGAGTCATGAGGGTAGTTCAAGAGTCATGGGGATATGGAACGTCATTCCTCTTGTTATAAAATCAACCTCATAACTCAAGCAAAAGGCTTTGGGAGGCTTAGGCTTTGGAGAGCTAGTCTTGGATTTTCTAGCTTGGCATATGAGAGAAAACTATTCTTTGGAGAAGCAATAAGTGACTTAATGTTCCACTACTGGAACTAGTGCCTCACCGTTGTAATTGTGTACTTGGATCTTTCACCTAATATTTGAAGCTCAATGAGCCAACATATTTCCATTCATGTATCGTGAATAATTTAGGACTATTCATTGGTGTTTGAGGTATAGGTTATGTTCAAATGTACTAAGGAAATTGAACTACTTCATTGGCTTTTGTACTTATCATGTTGAATGATCATTATGTCTATGTGAATTATTTCTCTAGATAACTAACATATCTTTCTTTGCTCTCATGGGTTTCTCTTAGATTAGTATTATTACTTCCTTCTAGAGGCTCACTATCTCGCTAGATAACTAATGACTCTTTCTTTGCTCTTGTGTGTTTCTCTTAGGTTAGTATTATTACTTCCTTATAAAGACTCACTCTTGTCTTCCTCTCGTGAAGCTCTCCTTTTACACGTTGCAATTCGTGCTACACAATGTCAACTTACTTGCTTGTTCAAGGGTTATGTATATAATCTCTTATGTTATTCATTGAAACCAAGACGAACCTTAAGTTATGGTGGTCGGGCATGTTAGGGTCCCATATTTCATATGAGGAAGTGTATCTTCACCTCATGATTTCTAGATTTGACAATGTAAATAATGTTTCAAGTTTGAAATATATTTCCAATATATATAATATATATATATAGAGAGAGAGAGAGAGAGAGGAGTAAATTGTAGGGGACAAAGAAAAACAAAACAAAACAAAAGAAAATAAAGAAAAATAAAAAAATAGAAAAAATATTTATGAAAATGTCCTCCTAGGTGAGCAAGTTAAAATGCCAAAAAAAAAACATGAGAAATAAATACTTTTTATTTTTTGAGATTTTTGTAAAATAAGTGTGCAGCTTGTTAAAATGCCACTTAAGAATAAATTTGAAGTTTAATCATACTAAGTAACCATGATTAAATTTGATTAGGTAGATTAGGTTAAGGTAATAAATCAACCATCAAGCTCAATCTTGGTTGAAATGGTTAGATTAGATTAGAAAGAATTAATTAATCACATTGTTTAATCGTGATTAATTAGATTAGGAAAAATTGAATTAAACCTGATTTGCTAGATTAAATGAAGCATAATTGAATAAATTGTTAAATAGTTAGGTAGTTTGAATAAATTTTTAACTTTACCCTAAGCAAGGTTTAATTCGCGCTAAGGCGCATGTAAACATATGTTATTTTTACTACGGTTGGGACTTTGTATTAAAATCCAACGGCTAAGATTTCCCCGCCCGATCAACGGTGGGGGAATGTCTTTGGGCCCCCGAACTCCAAACGAATTTCAAGCAAAGGGGGGGTCTGAAAGGGTTGGGCCTACCTCGCTACGTGTAACCCTAGCAACACTTCGCATCCCCCCCCTCTGTTTCACTATTCCCACCCACCCTCCGAAATGGGACGACCACGCTTGTGGACCTCGCTACCGTTTTTGCCACCGTGACCTCGCTATCACCGTGCTTTCAATTACCGTCTGCCACCCGGGCGCTCACCTACACATCATTCCTCCATGTAACCTCCACATCACCTCTGCCACTTCATTTTGCGGACCCCACTTCTTTCCGTTAAAATTTCTTGATACAACCCCCGCGTCCATTAAACACCTGTGAACTGTCCCTCTCTTCCTCCACCTCAGCCAATGGTTAAACATAATGAATTTTCCCACTCCCCTGCAACGGACCCGCACCTGTAAAATGGTAAAAAACAATAGAAATTTTCCAAAATCACCATTATAAACACCGTTAACTGTAACAAGTTCATTTTCTTGCTTTCTTGTGCAAATTAGTGACTTCCATTGTTTTCAAAGTTGGTGCAGGGACCATTCAACTGCTCAATGACAACGACCTGAACACTACCGGTTATAAGTTTCCCTCTATGTCCAGGTAATCTTAATTCTTAATTTCAAATTCCTTTATAATATATTCACCATGCCGCCCAAGCCTAAAACTCATAAGGAGAAGGGTAATAAATCAGAGCAAAATCCCATGTTTCCCCTTCCTATTGACCTTGATCACCTCCCTCTAGTTGACCTCAATTACAAAATTGTCGAGACCGAATGTGAATTCGATTTCTTCGAACTTCACATTTGGTTGAAGGAAAATTTCTTGGACCAAACTAATGAATTAGGCCTGTGGGAGTATACCTTGCACCATTTTATGTTCCCACATACCCATTACTTCTCTAAACTTATTTCCTGGTGCCAAAACAATTGTGTGCCATCTCATAGAGTCATTGTCAACCCTAATGGTGAAGTTTTGCTCACCATTACTGCTTAAATTATTTCCCAAATGCTACAAGTCCAAGTACCAGAATCTGCAAAACCATTTTCAGTAGACTCTCTCACAAAGCTCTACAAAAACCTGAATTTTCCCCAGAGAGATAAAATATTTGAGATGTTCCTTCCTGAAAATGTTGGACTCCCCAAGACCAACCCCCCATATGCACCTTCTATGTTTCCTGAAGGGTCCAGACAGACTATATCTATAATCTCATATATTTTAGGTTACTATTATGACCAGTGGGTTGATGAAGCCATTGTTGGCTTACTATCCAATTTAACCTCTGATGAAAAGCCAATTATTTTTAATTTTAGTGAGTTTATTGTAGAAACCATTCATGAGCAATTCTTAAAGTTTCTTGTGGAAGGGGCTTTTAAATATCCTTATGTTTTAGTATATCTTTTCCTCTATTAGCAAGCAGATAAGTTTTCATTCCCATTACACAAGCTTGATGAGCAGGGAAATGCTCAGTCGGTCATCTACTGGACCCCTTTAGCGAGAAAGAAATCCACTAGTTCTTCTTTTGCAGACTTTGTTGATCAGTTCCTCTACACTGTAGTTTGTCTCCTGAAAGGTGATGTAGAACCTAGAATAGGGACAGAAATTCAGAACATCTTTCACTTGAGTGAACAAGTAAAAATTGGAGACTGGTAATTGTACCAAAATTATACTGAAATCAGGGTCCATGGGTGTGAGTTGCCACCCTATAAACTGCCTAAATTTTTCCCCCTCAGATTGTTTTCCTTAGAGTATATTAGGCAAATGATCCATATGGATGACCTCCAATTTGTAGCTACAAAGAAGAAGGCCCAGTTTAAAATCAAGGCACAGGTGGCACCTTTTGTTTGGAATACCAGAACAACTAGTAAAAGTGTAGATGAGCAGTTGAAGCAAATGGGTTTTAAGTTGAGTTTCACATGGTCTTATGACCCATTTGGCATTATTTCCAACTTGACAGTGGAGCAAAAAACCACTCCATATGTTCACACCTCTAGACCTCAAATTGAGCGATACATGAACCAGTCACAGTGGGAGGAAAACACCTTACAGGAAGTTGAAGAGAAGGTTTTATCCACATCTACTCTGCAGACTCCTACACCACAACAAAAAATGGATAAATGGCCCAAGGAAGAAGATTCCCATCCCTTCACAGAAATTAATGCCAAGGAATTCAAAATTTACACAAAGAAAAAGAAGGTCAATCCTAAAATAGACTTCCTGTAAGAGGATGATAAGAAAAATCCTAGATTGCTAACAGTTTCCCATGTTACAGTAGTGTCAGAGAGAATTTTTGCAGGGTCTCCGTCAACATCAGTTTCACAGGAACCTCGAGATGTTACCACAACATCGGAATTGACTCAGAAACAAACAAAGAAAAGTGTTTTTGCTAGATACAAGGAGATTAAACAGGAAAATGAGCTTCTTAAAGCTAACACTTACACTTAGTTCTGGAAGCAGACTACCACTTCTTAGCACAAACTTTTATCAACTTTTGACACCCAACAGGGAAAAATACAGATGGCCTTCTTGCAGGCACAGGTTCCTTTCCCCAAGTCAGCAATTGATTATAAGAAAACTACTTTTGAGTTTGATACCAGTGGAATCCATCCTATTGATCAGATGGAAATGCACAAGCAGACTGGCGAAATGTTGTACTCAACATTAACCAACATTGCAATCACAACTTCTAAATTGTGGGCATCCCTTACCAATGTGCAGTCACAGTTGAAGTTGGAAAGGATCTCTTCCTTGGCAAAGGACACCAAAATTAAATCTTTGGAAGACTTGGTCATTAAAATTTGTTGTGACCCAAGTGATTTTAAATTTGTAGAAGACATGATTAAGAAGAAAAATCTTGATATAGTAGCACTGAAAAAAGAGCTAAAACTGCCAACCGACAAGTATCCAAAGGCCAAAGAAATAGGAGAATCAGAAAAGCAAAAGGATGATATGCTAAGATTAATCATGGAGCAGAATGTTTAGATTAGATATATGGAAGTGGAAATGGAAAATTTGCTTAGGTAAAAGAGAAAGCCTCTTAGCTGGCAATAGTTCCACTAGATGTAGTACCACTTGTAGTGGTAAGAAATATTGGAATGCCTACACCAACAACTACAGGAACTTCTACATGAAATCCAACACCTACAACAACTTCAGATGATTCCAATTAACTGATAAAGGCTATGGAAGATATGAATCTGTAGGAAAAAGAAATAGAAAGTTTAAAAGAAAAGTTGAAAATCTTGTAGGAAAAAAACTAATGACTCATAAATTTTATTTGGTTGAAACACAGAAGTCACACAAACTTGCTCAGAAGATACAATAGTTGGAGAGTGAGATTGTTATGGCTCAGACCTTAGCCCAAGCTAAGGAAATTTTATGGACAGACATCAATACATCCATGATTGATATTTGGCCATCAATCCAAAATAATTTTTAACAAGGTGAATTGATTCAGAAATCTAAAGCAGCCATACACGGAATTAGACAAATACTAGGAGAAAAGCCAAAAGATGCCACAACTTTTATCAAGTTTCTGAACCTTAAGAAAAAACAGGAATTAGAAGAACTGGATATTGAGGACAAGACTAAGACCATACTTGAGATCAAGAAAGTATTGACAAAGAAGAATCTGATGTCATAGTTGCAGAGTAAGTGCCGAATTTTGGAGACTGGTGTCGAGAGACTTCATTCCAAATTTAATCATCTTAATCAAAAGGGACTTCCAAGACATTTAGTTTCGAATGATATATTAATCACTTTACCTGATTACAATAAAAAACTTATATTCATGGCTAAATATAGTTCGAAGTTTGTAGGAATAAAAGGAAGTATCACAGCCAGAGCCTTTTTAGAGACGTTGGAGCTGGATTTGACCATCAAGCATGAGGTCCAATATATTTTTACCACTAAACCAACTTTTGAAAATATACTGAAGTGGATGAAATTTACAGGAAGTTAATCCAAATTACCATTCCAAGTGAATATAGGTGGGAGAAACTATGTGAATTGTTGGAGTAAAGGATTAGTTTCACTTTTAACAGTAGGACAAACAATGATGCACATTCTGGGGCCTAGTCATCAGCAATCAACCTCAAGAATAGTGCCAAAAAACCATGTTGTTCAGAAATTCCTCTATTTTTGTATTTATTTAATATAATCAATTGGTAGATATTATTAGATTTTTATCTAGATCTTTTAATCAAGATATTTTGTAATTGACCTTATAACTACTTCAAAATTCGAAGTAGTAGAGGTTGAAATGTTTTGCGATTGATTGTTGCCATCCATTGTAAATCTATACTCTGAGCTCAAGGAGTATTTGCATTAATACAAACAGGTTGTTCACATGATTCATGTGTCATATCCATTGGTGAAGTGTTTTCTCACTGTAAATTTGTTTATATCTCTCAGTTTTTCATAAATATTCAGACATGTTTTATCTTTAAGAAGATTAGGATCAGAAATTGTTTAAAAGCACTTTGTTTTGTCTTAAAGAAAAATCTATGTTTTATGTTGTACTTTTAATACAGAATTCATGTAACAATGCTCTGTATCTAAAAGGAATCATAATAAGTTCTTCCTCCCCCCATTTCACAGGCTTTTGAAGATCCATTTATATGCCTACCTTGCCCTGTTTCAACTTGGTTTGATATTTTTGCATCTAAGACCTTTGAGCACTTTGACTCCATTTGCCCAATGGCCTTCCCTTGCTCTTTCAACCAAAAATTTTAAAAACCAAACCAACTTTGCATGATAACTAGCCTAATATCATCCCAAAAACAAAGTTAAATCCTACAGAGAGATCCCTCTATGAAGCTAGAAAGGCTAGGTTCCTAGCTTCCAAAGAGGTTATGTGGTTACCTCTGCAATTATTTCCCACCCTTATTAAATTACAGAGTGATAACAGGGCCCATAATCTGGATGAGTCTCCTACTCCAAGCGGTGTGAGGTATAATTTGGAATTCACATAGGGGAGACCCCCTATATGTTGGTGGTATCTAGCACCATCAACATACTAGCGCTAGAAGGAGGGTCAAATGACAAGTTGTGCCCATTGAGTCTATTTTGAATCTCTTATCATAAATGGCTCTTCCCCAAATCATAACCCCATAATGTTTTTCTAACATATCCCCTGGTAAACTTTTCATCTTCGCAGAACATATTTATGACTTGTCTCAATTGAATTCTGATGGTGAGGGTGATATATCCACAACTAAGAATTTCTTTCAATTTTCAAGTTTTGTGAATTTCATGAAATCAAAGATGAATATATTGCTTGTGTGCTTTTATTCCTCACCCTTGAAGGTTGAATTAACTGATGGTGTCATACTCTACCATCTGCTTCCATCCATTCATTTGATAAATCCCTGAGGGAGCTTCATCAAGCTTTTGATAGGTATGATTACCGTGATGTTCTTAAAAGGATTAATCAACTAAGAATGCACCCTAATGAATCAATTGAGGATTTTTCTAATCGATTCCTTCATTTATGTTATGAGTTTCTTGGAGAAGATATGATTTGTTTTTGTATGATTAGTTTTGTTGTGCTAATAACAATTACAGATTTATAAACATGTGCTTGCTTCTTGCTTTTTGTGCTGAGTTTTCCTTAGTTGTTGTTGCTTACAAACAAGTAAATTTCCTTAAGTTAAACAAGACATTCATGAGCAAAGTAGCTTTAAAAATGAATAATAAACAACAAACATGTATTGTGCAACAAATCATCAAAGAGACATATTAACACAGTATTTTGATGAAGGAGTACACCCCTCTTGGGATACATCGCCTTGGTCCAGCGTCCATGGTTTGGGCCTCTATATTAGCTCAATGTGGAAAAAATGTTGTTTACAAAGTTCTATGGCTCCTAATACCTATACCAATGTGTTCAGAAGGTCCAAATTAGCTAAGAACACTTCTTTTTTATCTCAATTTGGTTGAAAATTGAGCAAGTTATGCTTCATTCAATTTTTCCTAGGAAACTCCGCTAAATCTGGAGAGACTCCAGTTAAGTCTGCCAAAACTCGCAGTTTCCGCCTAATTTTGCACGCCAAATCCGACGCAACCTTAATCAACAGTTTAATTAATGCTAATCCAGAATTAATGGTGTTAATCACGTTTAACTGTTGGCGTTGGCCCTTGGTTTTTAAAACGTGGTCATATGGAGAGGGGATTAGCGTGCAACGTTGGCTCCCTCCTCTCCCGCCGGCAGATTCGTTGTCGCATTAAATATATGCTCATGGGAATTGTTTTCAAATTCGCTGCCATGGTTTGTTGGTAAGGCATGGTATTTGGAAGGTGGAGGTCATGGGTTCAAACCCGCCTATGTCCATCCCCTATTAATTATAGGGCCCATTAAAAACTTTACCATATTAATATTCCATGGCCCATTAAAAAGTTTACCATATTAATACTCCATAATTTTAGGGCCCATTAAAAACTTTACCATATTAATATTCCACGACCCATTAAAAAGTTTACCATATTAATACTCCACGGACTTTAATATAGTTTGAAACTATGGACTTTGAATTTATCCGGATTTGGAATTTGATTTAATTCTCATATAT
>APFE030975574.1:5038-40505 GCA_000404065.3 Pinus taeda | reverse complement strand
ATATTAAAATAAAAACAAATTTAAATTCCACCTTGAAGTCAACTAGGCAATTTCACCTTCTCTGAGCCAAACTAGTGAATTCGAAGGTGACACTTGTCACAGCCCCATTGGGCGAAAATTGAAGAAGATTCCCCTTGCTGACAGGACTGCCATGTCATCATTCTGTCCCATTCTGCAATTTTTTTAGCTGTTTAGGAAAACAAACAATAGGCCTTTTCTCCTTCATCCGGACTCAATTTTTGATGAAACAAATTGCGTTACGATCGTCTTGACGATACAAACATAGTCGTATAATTTTTGAGCCAATCCAATAACTTTTATTTTTTAGCTAAATATTGAGCACCTGATCATTCCTCCCCACTAGAAGCCTTTCGGACCCCAAAATACACTATCATCTGACAAGTAGATGAGGGTATAGCCCCCCCACCTTTCCCAGCTCGATCCAATTGGTTTTTGACGAGTTTATTTCCTTGAGCTCCTCTCTAAGGAAATCAACATTCAATTGCCTTGAGGACCCCGTTCTATACCTGTACTTGTCTTTGCCCTTTTCAAGCTGATCTTGCACTGTTTGCTGCACCATTTTCATTCGTTCATAGAAACTCATGGTTTTGTCCATGTCGCCATCAAAAGCAACATCCTTCTTACCATGAGGACATAACAAAATATAATGGAAATGGATGACAATTTCACTACTTGGTTTTCTTGACTCAAACCCGATTGCACATCTTGAAAGTATGAAATTTTCTGAACATAACTTTCATGTAAAACATACTGACGTTTGAATACAAAATTTACATAACCAATACGCCTAAAAGGCATAACAATGAACTTGTTGCTTATACCTCTTTTGTACCTTCGAACAAAGTGAAATGTTTTACAAGTATCCATCCAAGGAAAGTGCATGGATCACTGCAACTTAATCTTTACATCATGGAAATCTTCTGAATGAAATAAGATAGTGAAGTTGCTTGCATAAACCTGAAACTCAAATGAACCTTTCAAGTTTGAAAGAGTATAAAAAATAATTGAACTGATCTTTTGGTTTGAAGAAACACATGCCTCTTAATGTTTACCTCCCCGCTGGAAGACTTTGCACACACATGACAATGCATGCCAATGAGTTTCAAAAGAAGAAATGTCAACAACAACTCTCCTCCAACACTGGTTTTCTCCCAACAAACCTCTTATCAAAATGACGATCTTGGGCATTGACCAACCAACAATGGCATACAACTTGGAGAGGCTTGCCTTCAACTTACCTCCTCCAATATCATGGCCCAAATGCATCAAAGAAGTGACACCCAACTTGTTCTTTGATATCTTCAAGACATCAAATAATTTTCCTTCATAGATGACATGTGCATAAGAAAACTTTCTCAACATGTTTATGTCACCCAATTGGACAATTTCTTCAAGAAAGGACTCTTTTTTCCCATAATTCAAATACATGTATGTAATAGAAGTTCTAGAAAGAACATACAACATTAAAATCCATACAAACCATTCTTGTTTGGTGTTATGTATATTTTTGCACTGACCTCTTTTTACAACTTTTCTTTGGCAAAAACTACTCCTTTTGTCATGTTTCTTGAAATACTTACCATTCCTCCTTGGCACCATAACCATCGGTGCACAACATAGCGTAAGGAAAGATTGAATGAGCCCATTGTTCAAAAAACTTTTGCATTGCATTGATGTCTCTACACTTTGAAATTTTGTCAACCCTTGCATGCTAACATCACAAAGAGAAACATCTTGCTGCAAATATATTTCATGTGAAGTTTCTTTCTCCTTGAAGAACGATTCTTTCACAACCTGAAATACTTCATTACTCTGATGAACTGAACCAACCAAATCAAAATTGAAATTTGCATTACATGCAACAACATTTTCATAAACAATATCATCATTTGGCTTGAACATGAGAAGTACTAAACTTTTACTTGAATTCACTAGTCTTTTTGACTCCCCTACATTAACCAAATAAATATTCAGCTTTTTGATATGGCTCTCACTATGTACTCCACACCATCCTTGAACAAGTGATACTTGTTTTCATGGCTGTAAAATACTGCTTTCCGGTCATACAAATATGGACTACCCAACACCACACCTGAAATATCAAGCGATACCATATCTAACTCTACTTCGCCAACAAAATTTGAAGTGATTGCAAACTTAAACAAACATTTTCTTGTAACCTGTAAAGTTGTGTATCTTGTTATCCATTCCAAAGGGTATGGTTTATGATGAGGTACAGTTTCAAGATTCAATCTGTTGACTAAGTCTTCAGAGATTAGAGTCGTTTGTGACCCACTATCAAAGAGTGTGCCAATCTTGGTATGTTTAGATATGACCCTAACATGAAATAACTCAATTCGTCTCTTTTCATCTAGAGTAGTAGTAGTGTTACAGTTTTGTGAACTAGTGCTTGCAATATATTGTTTTCCTTTGATTCCCGTGACAATGATTTTGTTTTCATCACCTGATTCAGAACCTAAATCTTCTTTGAGTGATAGCAGTGGTTTTATGTTTCCCTTTATTGTTGAACTTATTAGGCTCATTTCTGGATGCAATTTCCAGTAGTGGGCTTCATCATGCCCCTCTTTGGAACAATGTTTGCATGTGATTTTCTCCCCTTCTTTCTTCACACTTGCATTCTTCTTTCCCTTCCATTTTCCTCCTTTCTCTTTCTCCTTACCCTTAGGTGGATTTTTATTGCTATCCTCTTCATAAGTATTCTTTCCTCTAGATTCAAGATGCGTGGCTTGCACACATACTTCATCCAAATTAGTTGGATTGAACATAAGAATAGTGTGTTTAAGATAGGAATGTAAACCCCCAATATATTTCAGCAGTGTATTTTGGGAATTCAAATTCACTCCTAATAACAAATCCCTTTTCCTAAACTCCTGTGTATAATCTTGGACTGTTTCGCCTTTAAGTTTCCTAAAATTCTGCCAACTCATAATGGCTTTTTGCATATAGGCTAAAGGATAAAAATGTCTTTTAATTGCATAAACAAATTCAACCCAACTGATGGATATCTTACCATGGATTTTCATTTCCTCTTGAGTCTTTGCTTCCCACCAATCTAGTGCAAGTCCTTCTAGCCTCAATGAAGCCAACTGGATCTTTATGTCATCTTCTTGAAGGTTTTGAATTCTGCAGTATACCTCCAACTGTCGAATCCAATTGTCCAACTTTTTTGAATTCACTTCTCCATTGTACATGGGAAGTTCGAATTTTATGTCCAATTTTAGTAATGGAGTTTTTCCTTTTGGGGTTTTGGAATGAGTATGGGAAGTTTCAGTGGTGGTAGTGGAAGATGATGTTGTGTGAGATTATGAAGATGATGAGGAAGATTATGAGGATGGTGGAGATGGAGATGGATTTCCACCATTCCCTTTGGAATCCTTCTTCTCATCTTTTTTGTCCTCTGAGCTTCCTTCTCCATGTGGAGGTTTAGAACTCACTCCAACCATTCTAGTGTTCCTCTCTTCGTCGAGGACTTTAACCATTTCAGTCAAAGTATAGAAAGATTTATTAAATTCTTCCTCTTCTGAAGAGGGAACTTCAAGCTCTCTTTCTCCAGACATAATGGCTATGGATTCAGGCTCACTTTCTCCAGACATAATGGCTATGGATTCAGGCTCAGAAATTTGTACTGATTGTACATCTTCAATTTCAATTGAAGGCAAAACTTTACGAGTTTCAAGTGTAGTTGGAATTGGAACTTTGGGTGTGGATATTGTGGCCTTGTGGCTCTCCTTCTTTTGGGCATTACCTCAGGAGTTGCAACCAATAGCTTCCCTTCTCCTCTCTGCAACTTTAACCTTGTAAGCGTCACAATTTTGCAACCATTAAAATCCTAATTGCACAAACTCAAGCAATCAAGCAATTCAACCTTGGGCTCTGATACCAACCTGATATGTTTTTGTATGATTAGTTCTGTTGTGCTAATAATAATTAAAAATTTATAAACATGTGTTTGCTTCTTGATTTTTGTGCTAAGGTTTCCTTAGTTGTTGTTGCTTACAAACAGGTAAATTTCCTTAAGTTAAACAAGACATTCATGAGAAAAATAGCTTCAAAAATGAATAATGAACATAAAACATGTACAGTGCAGCAAACCATAAAAGAGACACATTAACACATTATTTTGATGAAGGATTTTACCCCTCCTGGGCTACATCTCCTTGGTCCAGCTTCCATGGCTTGAGCCTCTATATTATCTCAATGTGGGAAAATTGATGTTTACTAAGCTTTATGGTTCTCAATACCTACACCAATGTGTTCAGAAGGTCCAAATTAGCTAAAAACACTTCTTTCTGATCTAAATTTGGTTGAAAATTGAGCAAGTTATGCTTCATTCAATTTTTCCTAGGAAACCCCACTAAATCTGGAGAGACTCCAATTAAGTCTGCCAAAACTAGCAGATGCTGCCTAATTTGGCACACCACCAAATCCACCGCCAACTTAATGAACTGTTTAATTAATTCTAATCCTGAATTAATGGCGCTAATCACGTTTAACTGTTAGCACTGGTCCTTGGTTTTTAAAACGCGGTCATATGGAGAGGGGGCTGGCCTCCTTCTCTCCCACTGGTGGATTCTTTATTGCATTAAATATATGCTCGTGGGAATTGTTTTCAAATCCGTTGCCATGGTTTATTGGTAAGGCATGATATTTGAGAGGGGTAGGTCATGGGTTTTAATCCCCCTCCACCCATCCCCTAATACTTTTACCGCCCATTAAAACCTTTACCATATTAATATTCCACCGCCCATTAAAAAATTTACCATATTAATATTCCATGGACTTTAATATAGTTCGAAACTATGGAATTTGAATTTATGTGAATTTGGAATTTGGAATTCATATATATATATATGCGGAATTTGATAGGTTTATTATTTTCAAATTCCATTTTGGAGTTAACTAGGCAACTTTACTTTCTCTAAGCCAAATTGGTGAATCCGGAGATGACACTTGTCACAGCCCTATTGGGCGAAAACTAAAGAAGACTCCCCTTGTTGACTAGACTACCATGTCATCATTATGTCCCATTTTGCAATTTTTTTCACCATTTAGGAAAACAAACAACAAACCTTTCCTCCTTCATCCGGACTCCGTTTCTGATAAAACAAATTGCGTTGTGATCGTCTTGACAAGACGGACACAATCATATAGTTTTCGAGCCAATCCGAGAACTTTGATTTTTGAGCTAAATACTGAGCACCTGATCAAGATACGGAGTGGGATTTCCTTAAAAGGAAGTTTGGAAATTTGGTTAAGATATATTTACATGGTGATTCTAAACCCCTGGATGATCTTGTTCTCGCAACTTTTGTGAACCATGAGACACCTCTAATTTCATAGGAGGAACCTACTATTCCTCTTGTTCCTTGTCCTCCTCCTTGTTCAGTAGCAATCAGGGTGCCTCTACGTATTAATGATCAAGTTATGAAATCTGCAAGTCAAATTCCTAATCTATGTTCTCAACCTTCATCCACTTCCCATGATCTTGACCTAACTGAGGATAATTTAAAATGATTCATGGAACCTAAGGTGAAGGTTAATCCTATGATCTGTCAATATGATATTAACACTCATAACTCCATTATTGAATCTGATTTGGATACTTATCATCCTCTATCATCTCTTTCTCATGATCCCTTTCCTCTTGATCTTGTTAATCAATCTCTTCCAAATCCAAGTAATGATTAGATGCAAGGAAGTCACATTTCATGGGTAGAGGAGAAGAAAGGTATATTCTTTCAATCTTCCTTCTCCTTTTCAAAGTACTCCATGTGAAGATGGTGTTTCATAATTCTTCACTCATATTGAATCTACTAATCTCGGTAGTTAATCAAATGAAGTCAATTTTCTTAATCAATCTGAAATCTTGGGCAACCATCATTCTGATAATGACGATTCTATTCATGTGTATGGTGATGAATTCCCAAGTGCACCAACTAATATTTCAGTTTCTAAGGAATATTTTGATTTGAAATATTTAGATCATGAGTTGGATTCAATCAAAGAAGATGTTCCTGTGGAGACTTCCTCTTCACCTCACTATCCCTTATGATTTATTGTTTGTAATGTAATAACTTGTGAAGAAGACTCTCCATTCTCTTCAAGTTCATCATCTGCTGAGTTGAATTTCGAATTGACACAAGGTAGTAAGGTAATCTATGATAAATAACAAAGTAATCAATTTATCGAGAATCCATTCCATTCCTTTTCATTTCTAGTCCCGCGTGATGAAAATTCTTCACTTTAGGTTACTTATGAGATTTATCCAATCCATCCATCCTTAGAAGTTCAATTAGAAGAACCTTATCCTTTGGATAATATCTTTGGTCAAGTTAACAAGTCTGATCAAATCAGTGATGTAGATAGCTACAATCTTGATAGTAGTGATCCTATTGCAATTACCCGTAATAGTTGTCCACACATCATGCATTATCTAATTCAATCTTCAAAATGTAATTCTACAATCATAGAAAGTTTCAGGATTTGTTATGAAGTCAAGGCACTTCAACTCTCGTTGATGGTTATGTCAGGTTATTGTGACTCTAGTAAGGTCCCCGAACTAAGTCAAATCTAGATTTTTTTCACAAAATTCTTTCCTTTGCATGGTTTCACCAAATGCAAATTCCTTCTTGAAAGACTTGAGGTATTTTGGATATAGCTATTTTCATTTTCAAGGTTCAATTTCTAATCAGATTGAAAATTTTGTTTCAATTGACTTATCTTGATGCAAATCTCTTGAATATAACTTGGGTTTGGAGTGTATATCTTCCATGAATGTATAGAGCTATGAAGGTGGCCATTTTAAATATTATCATTGGCTAGAGGATTCATACTTATCATATTTTTTTGAAAACAATCAACTCCTATTTTTTTTGAATGTTTGGATTTTGATTATTTTCTTTATGGCTTCAAATATCTTCTTGGGTGTTAGTGAATGTTTGAGTTATTTGATGAGTCAAATTTCTCTATGTAATATACATACTTACCCATTGTCTCTTGATTGGTTTCATGTGTTTGCTATAGTAGCATTCATTTTCAATACTTTCGATGATGGTAATCAATTACAAGGAAATGATTTGTCACATTCAACATATGAGGAATATGATTCTACTATTCAAACCATTTGTAAAGTTGTTCAAACTTATTTATCTTTATTATCTGCTAGCCAAGAATATTATGCTTTAATTAGTCTATCTGATCATGATTCTAGTCCTAATCATTGTCATTCAACTTATCATTTTCCCACCAACATATTTGATGACAATGTTTTACACCCATTGATCTTTATGGTTTATCATCTCATCATTTGGATACTTTTCAAGCAATTGAGGCACTTCATCCTTCACTGATGGTTATTTTAGACCCTCACTATTTTGACAAGCCTTCTGAACATGGTCATATTTATTTTCCCTTACTAGATTCTTGTCATGATCCCGTGCCTTTAATTGAAAATTCATATTTTCAAGGATTTTAGGGATTTCAAGAGGATTGTTTTGAATTCATGATCCAATATATGATCAAATGGAATCATCATACTTAGTAAGCCCTTATGCTAATAACAAGCTTCGATCTTTTCTCATGCTTGCTAAGAAGGACAACACAGATGAAGTTGTATTTGCAAGAATATTTCGATGTTATTTTGATTATGGTTTTCATCGAAAAGGTAAAATTGAAAATTAGTTAAAGGTAGTTTCAATGACAATCTTTTTGTCGAGAAGCAATACCTTCTATCTTTTGTGCAAGCTATTCAAGTTCTTATCTTTTCCTTTGCACATATTTTTATATCGGTTTTAATAGCTTGTATTTTTGTGATTGCAGGTCGGGAGCGGTTACCGTGGTTACCCTAAAAATTTCATTACGCTTAGCCCTAACCTTCTAGCCAATTAGGTTACAAGTAGGTCTAGTTTCATTCTAATTTCCATTTCACTCACCCTACACTTGCTCTCCATCTAGTCTTTGCATTTGGTTTGTTTTCTTGTTTTATGTTTTGCATGGTTCTTTTTAGTTTAGTCCTCCTTTTGTTTATTCTTTTGATCTTGTTGCATGGTTTTGTTTTTTATTTTCTTTATGTTTTGTTTAATAAGACTTTGTGTGAAATATAATCCTTTTGGCTCAAAACACAATGTGGCAAAGATTCAAAACGAAAATTGTGATGATGAATAATTTTTGGCTAATTTGTCATCCTCTTCTTTGTCTTGGTTTATATATCTTTAAAGTCGGTGAGGTCTGAATGGAAAATATGATATGTTATAGACAGAAAGCCTTTGGTTGAACTGCGAAGCTTGTATATTTATTAGGATCTTAATTCTGACTCAGCCTTGTATTGAATGGGATTTTGACATGTCGACTCAACCAAGTAGAGAAGAGAAAGGAGAAAAACTTTAAGATGAGCATATTAAAATTTGTTATCTTTCAAATCCCTTAAGCAAGGAACAACCTCTCCTTATCTCCATAACTCAATAGCCCTCTTCCTTCCATGTTAAAATTGTTGCTTAAATTCTTCAAGCATATCTTTAAGAAAATTAAATAAAGGGTGAAGAAGAGAAAGGCTTCCTATGCAAATAGGTGAAGCAAGTAACTTCGTCAGGGTACTGAACAGGCCTGATGGAAAATATGTGAGGCTTGTCTCTCCTTGAGGTGACTCTATCGGGTTACTGAACAGGCTCTCTAGTAGTGAAGCAACATCAGGGAATGTGCTTAAAAGGCTTGGTATATTTATTACCCTTCTCCCTTATCGAAAATTTGATGTATGACTAGTCTTATGTTGATATGTTTCAAGCTAAGTAAGGATAGAAGAGGCTATATATTTAACTAGGATAAGTGGAAGAGATGGGGTAACCTATATAGTGAATCAATACATCATGAAAGATTGAGACCTTGATCTTAAGGGTAAAACTTGAACAGAGAGGTTGGACTTCTACCAGTGTGTTGCCAAGTGTTGACATTGTCGATCAACACCCTCCAAAATTTTGCTTACACTTTAATTTTGGAGCCTAATGAGGATCTTACGACCTGTCATTCCTTGATTTCTCTTGGTCACTTAATGGTCAGTTGATGTTTTGTAAAGTATTTGAGTCTTCTTCTTATGCGATTCTAAGTGTCAAAGTCACTTTCTCACACATGCTCAATCCTTAATGAGTTCATAAACACACTTCTTTTAGGTATAGCACAGTCCATCAAGATAGTTCTTATGAAATGTCAAACCTATGTCGACAGTCATCGTGCACTCTTCATTGACAGTGTCACTCACTTCATTTCCAATTATACTTTCATTTCAGTGAGTCTTCCCAACTATTGTTTTAGCACACCATTGTTGTTATAAGTGTCGCTTTCATGTTCACGATTGTCACTTTTTTCTTTATTTCACATTAAAAAGTGTTGTTTCCATGTTATCTTCACTCTGGCATGTGTCACTTTCAATTTATTTAGTTTTTTCAAGTGTCATTTTCATGTATTCTTACAATCGCAGGTGTCGCTTTCAGTTGTTTCCACTCATGTATGTCACACCTTTGCACATCAATAGAGGAAGATCTAGTGTACTTTTATACAATATATGGTGCTACATATCATTACAATATGACACATTCCTACAACATATTGCGCTTTCTGGTCATAGTCAATCCTTGTGTTGTGACTTGTATTCTAAGTGTTGCAATGTGGAATTTTAACTGTCGCACTTAGAAAAAAGTGTCACTTTGTTGTCGTTTCAAGGTGTGATTCTTGTTCATCAGTATTGTGTGTTCCCCTTACTTGTATCAATGGCATTCATGTGTGTGATTGGTGTTTCGAGTCATATTCGAATGCTTCCCTTCTCTTACTCTGTTGGTCCCACACTTAGCCATTTTTGGAGCTCTTCCTGGTCTTCCTGCCAGTGAAAGTTGTAAAGGAATTAACCATCTTACTAGGTGATTAGCATAGCCTATTCATGAGCCTCAATGATGAAATATCACTAGAGTTTGTGCACTGGTTATTTTCTAAGGTATGTTCTCTGTCATAGTGCATTAGCACTTCTTATGCTAAGTGATCTGTTGAAGAAAATGTAACTAGGTTCGGCATTTACAAATGTGATTTTGATCTTTGTACTTTTCAAGGAAAAGAAAATATTATTTTTGTAAATTAAGAGAATGAGTTTCTTGCTCATTCCCTAGGTGTAGGAAAGTCAAAGAGTCAAATCCATGTGTAAAGAGCTCTTCTCGATCATATATGTGAATGAGTATACCTAGTGACGAGTTTAGCTTTCCAAGATCAAGCACAATCCTCCAAGATGAACACAAAAGAAGTCTACAAGTAAAGCGGGGAAAAAGGCAACCATGTCGACCTAAAATAATTAACTTAACTCATGTTAGCTCAATTTTAATAGACACATATACTCATACTATCATGTCAGCTTAATAGGTGGACGAACTACTATAAATACCCTACTGTAATTTTCTTAAAAACATAGTTCAGGGTCTCGGACGTCTCTGAAGTTTCGTATGGAGTGCAAAGGTACACCATTTCGAATGAGCACACAATACAATGTTTCGTATGGGTATAGATCAAAATCTCTACATTTCGAATGTGTACAAATTAGTATCTTTGTGTGTTTCAGACAGGTACTCCAAAAGGAGAAAAACAAAGTCATGATATATATGAAGATCCCTCAGTGATGTACTCTTGACATACCTCTGTGTCAGTATACATGTCTTAGATCACTTTCTCGGATTAATTATGATTCAACAATGATATAATCTTGGCATAACTAGACACAATGGAAACCATGGAATCAAGGTCAAGGTCACGATGAAGATCCAAGTGAAGAAAAGGTGATGATCTCAGTGAGAGTGCAGGTTATGATCTTGGTGAAGGTATATCTATAGTAAGACAACCATGATCTCATAGGATTTAGATGTAGCTCTCATTCATATATATATATATATATTCTCCATATATATATATATTATATATATATATATATATAATATGGAGATATATATATATTCTCCATATATATAATATATCTCTCATATATATATATATATATATATCTTCCATATATATATATCTCTAATATATTATTTATATATTGTATAATATATATATATATATATATATTGTCCATATATATATATATATTGGATATATAATATATATTATATATAATATATATATTATATATATATATATATTATATATTATATATATATATTATTTATATATATATCTATATATATATATGTATATATATATCTATATATATTATATATATATTATATATATTATATGGAGAACTCATTCAAGAAGACCCTGGTGAAGGTGCAAAAATGGTGTTGAGCAGTAATGAAGATTTTGGTATTGTAGTAGTGATGGCCTCAGTGGTGCAACAATCATGACGATCTCAACAGTGAAAAAGAAGAGAATTGGTGTCTTGGTCTTGGTGTGGCTAAACAGGTCAAGGGTCATGGTATTGGTGTTTGTCAATTGGAATCTCTATAAGAAGAATTACGTGTGAGTTTTTCTCTCCAAGAGGGAGAGGTTTTGGACATGGAAGAATACCAACTGCTTGTGTTCTTATCTCTTTTTTTTGTAGCAGTTTGATGAAGCAAACACACACACTAATAATAAGAAGAAGACCAAGCTAAGATAAATTGGAAAATCACTTCATAAATTGTTATCAAGTCTAGAAGAATCACATTAATCCCACTTGCCCTAGATTCTTCAACATGGTATCGGAGTTAAGGTGCTAAAGTCAAATGAAGGGAAACAAAAGAGACATACAAGGATCTCTCTTTCAGGATATCAAAGGAGGTTGAAGGGATTAAAGGAGCAAGTATACAACAAGCAGGTCAACAACAGTCATGGAGTATCAACTTCAGTAATTGCAGTCATGCACTCAACCCATGATCAGTTTGATGAAGTGTTTCAATAAGCCTCACTTCTTGATCAATGAACTGTGTCCATACCAGAAAAGATAGTCTCAGGTGTATATATATTGCATAAATAATCCACGGAGTACCTCTTACAATCCATGATTACTTCACTGTCTCAGTATAGTTATTACATCAAGACAATTTCAGTGATGAAGCAGTCTATCTATACAGTGCCACCCATAGTTTAGTTATGTTATTCATTGACAAGTTTGGGCTCTCAGTACATTTCCTCTCTACACAATGCACATAGACATCACTATGTAGTGCCATACCAATATACTTGTCACAATTTCGAATTATGTCTATGATTATGATCTTAATAGCATGGTACTTGGATCAGAACATAGTCTCACTAATGTGTCAACAATATGTTGAAGTCAAAAGTACCTCAAAAATGAATTGGGAAGGTCATGAAGCAGTCTCAGTGATGTTAAAAACATTGATGTCATGATGATAGAAGGCCTCCAAGGAAGTCGAGCTGGAAGGATACTAATGATGGGCAACGTTGTAACATGCTTTATTTTTTATAAGTTAGTTTTTATTTATAAAAGAGGGTATGAAAAAATAAAGAATAAAAATGAAAATATGAAAAGAAAAAAAAGAGATGAAATAAAACCCCATCAAAAGAAAATCAAAATTTGTATAAGTGTTTTTGTTTAAATGCCACTTCATAGAAATAAATTGAATTGCAATAAATCAAGGTTTTGTGTGCAGCTTGTTTAAATGCCACAACCTTTTCTTTTGATTTGAATCATACAGTTTAATCTTGATCAAATCATTTAAATTTATGTTTTAGATTGGAGGATAAGTTCACCAAATTATTTAAACTTGGTAGAACATTATTAGATAGGTTAGAATAGAGTAAATATGGCCTAATATGCTCAAAATTTGGCCAAAGATGTATTAGATGAGGATTACAAGTAAATTAGGCAAAATAATGGCTTCTAGTTTAAATGCGCCCAAAAGTCAGATTGAGATTTGATTAGGATTTAATTACCTTTAATCAGTGATTAATTTTTATATAAATAAACATTGCAAAACTTTTTAGTCAAATTCAAAAAAGGACAATTTTTTTTTTCCACAAAGCACTAAAGGTCGAACACAATCGGACGACTATCTGCTTCCCTACCCAGATCAACGACGGGGAAGCCATTTCACACCCCCTCGCTACGTTATGTGATAACGGCAGGGGGGTTTGCAAAGCAGTTTCATTCTTGTGGTCTCCTCATTACGTGTCACCTCCTTCACACTTCACACCCCCCTCACTCATTACCGCTTACCACACCCCCCCTCTAAAATCCGCTTATATTTTTCCCGCGCCAACGGTAATGTCTTTCTCGCGCCTTTCATTCCCAAACATTGTGTGCCGCGTGTCCCTATATGTTGCCACTCATCCATTATTTGTTTCCTCCCGTTATTGTTCTTTCCTATGCATTAATGCCAATGTTCCCGATCAGTAACAACTTTCCTGTAACGTTAACTTATCCCCATTATAAATAATTCCCTCGCCCCGTTATTCCATTTTCTCTAAACTTCCCTTTAATTTTGATTCACTGTTTGTTAAGTTCACTACTCCTATTTTTATTCTACACCACTGTTGAACTTACTACCAGAACACATCACCTTGAGGTAATTGTCTCCCTATTTTCTGTTATTCCTTCATTGCAATTCTATAATCATGGCTCCTAAGAGAAAAGATCATCCATATACTATTTCATCTTCATCGCATGAAAAACCAAAAGCCTCTAATGCCTTGGACCTTGATTACATTCCATTAGTTGACCAATTTTTCAAAATCACAGACGCAGTGCGGATTTGAGATGTTCAAATTGCACAATTGGCTAAAACAGACTTATATTGACTCTGAAGATGAAATCAATCTATGGGAATCCCTTTTTCCCCTATATATGTTTCCTCAAACCCATTCTTTTCCTGATCAAGTCATGTGGTGCCAAGCTAATTATAACCCTTTGCAGAGAACCGTGGTAGCCCATAATGGTGACATTCTCATATCTATCACTCCAGAAATTATCAACAAGATGCTTATGATCCCTGAAAATAATTCCCTTAGCTTTTCCTCCACTTTTGTTTTACTAGACCTATATCATAAGCTCAATTTCCCTCAAAGAGCTTAGATCTTTGAGATATTTCTCCCAGAAGATGATGAACTTCCTAAAAAGAATCCTCCTTATCCACCATCCATGTTCCCTGAGAGAGATAAATAGATAATTTCCCTAGTTTCTTGCTTATTAAACTACCAATCAGATCAATGGGTAGATGAATCTCAAGTTATCTATCCATCTTCTCTAAAGAAAACAAACTTGCTTTCATGTATAATTACAGTCAATTTTTGGCTAATACTATGCATGAACAAATGATGAGAATCACTACTGAAGGAGTGTTTAAATATTCCTTTATACTAGTACATATGATTATTTTTCAACAGGGAGACAGGTTACCTATTGTTCTACACAAGGAGTATGATCATCAAGTAAATCAAATAGTCATACAGTGGACCTCATTGATCAAAAGGAACTCAATTGAGTTCAATTTTCAGACTTCATTGATCGTTTCATTCACTCAGGTCCACAACTTCTCAGCAGCCAGAGTGAGCCCAGGATCAGTCCAGAAATCAAAAGGATCATGCACCTCAGTGATCAATCTAGAACATGAGACTAGTATTTTTACCAGAATTATACAAAGATTAGAGTATATGGCTGAGAATTGGCTCCGTATAAATTGCCCAAATATGCTCCAATGAGAATTTTCTCTCTGGAATATATTAGGAAAATGATTAATATGGATTAAATTCATTTCATTTCAGGGAAGAAGAAATATCAGTTTAATATCAAGTCATAGGTAGGATCATTCATTTGTAATGCAAGATCAGTGGGTATTGATGCAGATGCAATCCTCAAACAGATGGATTTTCAACCAAGTTTCACCTGGTCTTATGACCCATTCGGTATTGTCTCCAACTTAAGGGTGGAACTCAAAACCACAACTTACAATCATACACCAAGACCAGAAGTACAAGAATTAAGAACAATGGGAGGAGAATACACTTCAAGAAGCAGAAGAATAGATTTTACCTCCTTCTACTCTCCAGACTCCTACTTCTCAAACCAATCAGGACAAGAGGCCCAGAGAAGTATCTTCATCATCAACCATAGGTGAAAAGGAATTCATTCATTATCAGAATAAATCAAGGACTGAATCCAAAGGCATTACTACTACTCATGGTCAAAAGGAGCCTATAATCATCAATTTGGATGATTCACAGGTTTCTATAGGGATAGAAGAGGCTGCAATCACTACTCCATATTCCTCTTCAGTTTCATAGAATTTATTGGAGATCACTCAGTCTCTAGGAGCAAGTGAGCATGAGGAGTCAAACATCTTCCCAATGAATCTTTAAAGGGAAATGTATATGCTCAGTTTTAGAAACAGACATCTACTTCATAGCACAGGTTGTTAACAAATTTTGACATTGAGAAAGGCAGGATGAAAATGGCATTCCTTCAAGCCCAAATTCCTTTTCCAAAGGCTTCTTCAGATTATAAAAAGATTGTATATTCTTTTGATGCCAACTAGATACATCCAATCAATTTGATGGATATGCATAGGCAGTATGGTGAGATGCTTTTCTCTACCATGATAACATAGTTAAAATGTTAGAAGATTTAGTGATTAAAATTGGGTATGATCCCACTGATGTTAAAGTTGTAGAATACATTATAGAAAGAAGAATGGAGACATTTATGCATTAAGGAAGTAGCTCAAACTACCTTCTACAGAGGATCCTCAAATCAAGGAGATAACAGAAAGTGAACAGCACAAAGAAGAGATTCTCAAGCTGATCATTGAACAAAATGTATAGATAAAGACAATGGAAGAGAAAATTGAGAAATTGCTGAAAGAAAAAGAGAAATCTACTCAACTAGCCATAGCTTCAATTATAGCTCTACCTATTACAGCGTCAAGGACAATAGGGGAATCGACATCAGCAACAATAGAATCTACATCAACAACAGGAGATTTGAACAAAGTCTTACAAGAGTTGACTCACTAGAAACAAGAGAATGAAAGGCTTCACAAAAGGTTTAAGAATCTGGAGACTCAGAAGATTAAAAATGACAGTCTTTGTGTTGATGAGATGCAGAAGACCCACATATTGACCATAAGAATAGAAGAGATGGAAAGTGATTCATTAATGGCTCAGACTGCAGGGTGCTAAAAGGTGTCTGTTAAAACTCCTAATTACGTCACATTAATCATCAACCTGGGTAAGTCTTTTTGTTTCAAGAGTGTACACAATATGTGCAAGCTATAAATCCAGAGAGTAATGTTCTTAAAAGGAAGTATAGCCCTTTGATACAAGAGTAAATGGATACGTCTAATAAACTCAAATTGCAATCATTAAAGGAAATATGACATCTAAGCTTCAAGACCTAATCCTCTACCGAAATCGTAATCAAATCTCACACAAGCAATTTAATCAACAATAACATCAGCCGAGAGCATAGTAGAAATAACTCATCTCTTCCTAGCTAATTCAATCTAAATCATACTCAATCTCTACGAAGCAATCCAGATGGAAATGATATCAATCTGGGAGTTCAATAACAATAACCAAACTCTTTACAGTTGACTAAATCAATCCAAATAATTATCTAAGTAACTTAATCTGTAATGAATGTAAACTAAATCAAACGACAGTGCTATAAATCATATAAAGCA
Source organism: Pinus taeda (assembly GCA_000404065.3). Lineage (NCBI taxonomy): Eukaryota > Viridiplantae > Streptophyta > Pinopsida > Pinales > Pinaceae > Pinus > Pinus taeda. The sequence continues at coordinate 23,814 of APFE030975574.1, read as the reverse complement.
AAGATATTCCTTCAATACAAGAAAACAGTAAAAAGCGCATAAGATGGGAAAATTAACAAATTAATCAAACTTGCGGAAATCAGAAATATATAATACAGAGAAGCAGTTTAATCCACCAGAGGCGGGCCCTTAGGCGCCAGTGAATGCTGCTGAGCTACTTCAGAGAAGGCGAATGAACAACAACCTCAAATTATATATTAATCATTGAACTTGAGTAACATTACAATATGATTGCGTTCTCTTGACAACACAAGTCTGTAAATTAAAATTACAGTTTGAAACAACAAGGATTGATTCCCCTCTTTGATCTCTGTTCTCATTTAAATACATAGAGAGCAGAGAGAAGTTACAACAGATATGATTACAAAATGATTCCCATAATGGATTGTTCACAACAAATTGATCAACAGGATCATATATGAAATATCTTTTCATCAGCATTCAACAGGAACAAGTTGAATTTGGTATTGCAACTGAGATAATTTGGAAACCAGCCGCAACAGCGAATATGAGAAAAAAATCTTCAGAGAACCTTTCGTTTCTCTTATTACAGACCGAATTTGGGAAAAATTCTCACCATGAAACTAATTCGGTCCGTTCTGAACAAAACCCATGTTTCAGATTTTCCAGATTCTTCTCCATTTGCCCGAAACATCCAATACAAAACTGTCTCTTCTTATTCCAGCGAATTTTTGAGTTGGCACATTTAATGATGAGTTGGAGATCAAATCTGCAATATGGAAAATCTCTTGGAGGCTAAAATGGTGAGTGATGTTACAACAAATTAATTAATAAACCATCATTGGTAAAATCATGCATAATAATCATCAATTTATTAAAAATAAAGGAGAATAAATAATATTTATCCATAAGAGCATAAATAATTATAAAATGGAATTATATGATAAATCATGATAAATGACGTGATAAAGAATGATAGAAATGGATGAAATAGGCGTTAAAGAGTGATAATAATAATGACAAACTAGCGGCCCAACGTACCCCCAAACTGCATATATTGCATGTCCTCATGCAACCCAAAGACTCCGTATTAACCAAGCACTAATACAAAAAATTTTCATCCCAACTCATGAAATGGATGGAACAAATGAATTCTTCCTCAAATAATGAATATTCAATTTTAGCAATGTTGATGAAGACATAACAATTTTTACATTGACGTTCAACTATATGTATATGAAATTGCAGCAAAATATGATATAGGTAACATCAAACTCCATTAACCATTTTCTCAAAAACTACAAACCAGATTTTGCTGAAATTTTGCAAGTAGATTTCTACTATATTAATGTTTTGATGATCCAAAAATCAGATCATTTTGATGCATGGATCATGAGATATAAATGAAATGGTTGTAGGTGAGAGTGCATGATTTCTGAAATTTGAGAAACTAATTTAACTTGAAATTTTTTAGGTTTGTGTATTTTAATGATACCTCTTTGTTTTCCAGAAATCACAAGAATTCAGTTCATAGTTTTAAATATATACACAAATCAATTTTTGCACTGTATAAAAATGAAATTGTATGCCTTAAATGAGAAAGAAAGTATAAAACATCCATCATGTGTAGCAATTCCTCCCCCAAACTGGAGAATTAGCATTCCCTCATGCAATGCTAGAAAACAAATTGAGGTAGTTGCTACAATCTGTTGAAATCTATGCTTGGTGTAAAATAACATGGAATAAGGGAGGTGTTGAGAATGAATAAGAAGATTAATAGATGATAAATAATATTAATGACATGGTCATAATAAATAAATGAATGAAAAGAACACTTCTCCAAACTAAAAGAATCTATGTCTTTGAAAAATGGGAAGTGGTAAAGATGTTGAATGAATGATGATAAATAATGCTCAATGGATCTTCATGAAATTCTCCTAAATTTGTAATAAATCAGAAAATTATGCTATTTTACCTCAAGTTTTACCTTCGAAAAGAAACATGTGGAATGACATGTATGGACTGACATTTGTTGAAGCTGATGTAGGCTGAGTTGATGCTGAAAGTGATGAAAAAGGTGGAATCCAGGCAAGCACATCATGTCTGAACAATTGTTCACGTTCATGAGTTTCTCGAGCCTCTTTTGTTAGTTGCAATAGTGTGGTCATGCTGCGAATAGAATTCTGCCCATACTTGTTGTTCTCTTGTAAACAATTCACTATTCGGCATGCAATTTTCTTGAATCCACTGTATTAGTTTTGGATAGCAACAGATAAGATGCATGCAAGAATTTCAATTAGAAAAACTTTTGTATAAATGCAATACTAATATTTTGTCAAATCATCAAGTTATGGTAGAGTTCATTAATTATATCACATGCTATCCCATAATGCATGCATTCCCCTCTCCAATTGGAAAAAGGATTCCATGACCATAAAGCATATGAAAGGTGTTGTGTTGACGACAAGGCAAGGGAATGAACAATACGATGGTAAATGAAGCAGAGTACACATATCAGTGATATGACGGTGAGAGGTATGGTTATAATGAGAGCAGAGTGTGTAAATATAGTTTTGAATAAGAGATAAAATGCTTTGGATTGATGATAAGTTATGCGAAAAAGAAAAAGGACAGCAATATGCCAAAAAGATGCTTTGCTAATGGTATTCTAGTTGAAAATGATGTGATTGATCAGAAAACAATTTCTCATGCGTAAAGGTTCAAAATAGGGAAAAATTAAGGAAATAACTTCTCCGATAAAAGAGAGAATAAGAAAAGGGTATTATAGTAATAATTGACGATAAGATATAACTTCAATACCATAAGCAGAGCCTCTACTGTCAGCAGACATCCATAGCCTCGACAGGGTTGTTTTTTAACCTTATGAGCCAGGATCCTCAATTTATAAATGGAGAGTTCTAGTGTTGTTCTACAGAAGAAATCAGTGTGCTGGCATGGTAACCAGATAAACACACTGCCATTCACTGGGATGTAGCAAAAGTGATCAGCCCGACTTGTGATGAGACCTCCTGTTCCAAGGATATTTTGGCTATCCAATGGATCATAACCCTAGTGTGGTGGCCATAGTGGGTATGTCACTTCGCTACATCCTTATGAACATGGTAGGCTGGCTCTTAATGAGACCCCCTATCCTCTATTTGTAGGCAAAAATTTGCTGTTATTACACATTTTTATGATAAATAGAGGGAGGCTCAGTACTCCTTAAGAGTAGGGATGGTGGAAGAAGTTGAACATGTTAATAGAAAAAAAATATACCCATAATTTCATTTATTACAGATAGAGAAGATTATAACCAGGAAGGGTGGAACCAACATGGTATTAAGATGATCAATCAGTATCATGTACAATAGAAAACAATGCAGTAAAGTAGTCTATAAATAATTGTGTTCCTTTTGAAAAGAATCTATCATCAAGGAGCTGTCATGCTAAAGATCATAACGTGAATGATATTAACTCGCTTCAATAGAATCCATAATTCTTGTCCTCATAAAAGTAATGTACTTCATGCCATGAAAGGGAATCAGTAAAATGTGGTTGAAATGAACTAGGAATAATCCCACAAGAAGAAGGAAGGGTTGTTCTCGAAAATACTCTCAAAGTGTTGTTCCCTTGAAGGAACAACAAAAACACTCGAAAAAGTGTTGTTCCCTTTAGGGAACAACAAAAACACTCGAAAAATTGTTGTTCCTTGTAGGGAACAACAAAGGAAAATACATGCAAAAGTGTTGTTCCCTATAAGGAACAACAAAGAAAATGCACGCCAAAAAGTGTTGTTCCTATAGGGAACAACAAAAAATGCACGCGAAAAAGTGTTGTTCCCTATAGGGAACAGCAAAAAAATGCACTCGAAAAAAATGTTGTTCCCGAGAGGAAACAACGAAAAAATTCACATGAAAAAGTGTTGTTCCCTGTAGGAAACAACAAAAAAAATGCACACAAAAAAGTGTTATTCCTTATAGGGAACAACAAAAAAATGCACGCGAAAAAGTGTTGTTCCCTATAGGGAATAGCAAAAAATGCACATGAAAAAGTGATGTTCCCTATAGGGAACAACAAAAAAAATGCACACGAAAAAGTGTTGTTCCCTATAGGGAACAACAAAAAATGCACACGAAAAGTGAATGCACACGAAAAAGTGTTGTTCCCTATAGGGAACAACAAAAAAAATGCACACGAAGTGTTGTTCTCTATAGGGAACAACAAAAAATGCACACGAAAAAGTGTTGCTCCCTGTAGGGAACAACAACTGTGAACAACAAAAAAATACATACGAAAACGTGTTATTCCCTATAAGAAACAACAAAAAATTCACACAAAAAAAGTGTTGTTCCCTAGAGGGAACAACAAAAAAATGCACACAAAAAAGTGTTTTTCCTTGTAAGGAACAACATAAAAATGCACGCGAAAAAGTGTTGTTCCTTATAGGGAACAACAAAAAATGCACACGGAAAAGCGTTGTTCCCTATAGGGAACAACAAAAAGAAAACAGGGAGAAAAACAACACAGACAAGCAACCATCCCTACTGCTCTAAACAACAAAAGGGAAATCATACCAAATAAAGAAAAGGAATCAAGAAAAACAAAAAAAACAATCACAAGTCTCAAAATAACTTTTTACAAAATTAGGGCTGCCTAAGAGTTGCCTTCTGCAACTGAAACTTGCATGGTGGGGTCCTCCTTGTTCAATCGCCAATGGAGCGGAAAGTTCAATTTAAAAGAAGCAACACCTGAAACACAAAAACATAAAAGAAATCATAAAAGAAACAACACTTTATTTAGAAATAGTATATAAATAAATAAATTAAGTTACAACAACTATGATGTTATTTCCTAAGGGAATATCAATATGTCAATGGAGAAAAATGATCTCTTGGAAAAATGTTTTGGTAGTAGTGACATGAATCTTCGAATGGAAATCAATTCTTCATTTTTTTCTGTATGAATCCGTTAGGTAATGAATTGGATGAAATGTTCTTGTTTCATTAAAATTTCTTTCAAGAATTGCTCGTCCATAAATTGACCTTCTTTATTCTCCTAAGACCTGCAAAAAAAACGAGTGCCTACCTGCAATAAACGTTAAATCATGGAGAAAGAGAGGTGATCGGGCTCCCATAATCCAAGAATTATGCAAAAAGTTAACAAGTAGTTACTCTGTAAAACAAATCTACGAAAAAAATAATAGAATTAATTTATTACCTGCGGGAGAGCAGTGGTCAATTATACTAAGCAGCAATGTTTTAATCACAACTCCTTTGTTTTTGGTATGATTCGAGTGATTCAAAAGAAAAATGAGAGCTAATTCAAAGTTATTTCACCAATAAAAACAGGTTTTGAGAATTTCATAATATGATATGTCAATTTTACTTAGAACAACCTGCATAACAGAGTTATTTTCGATTTCCCCACTTAGAACAACAGTGGGTATTGTAAGCATATCTTTTTCGTTTGATGACAGATTCGAATGATTAAAATTGGAAATGAAATTAGATTAATCTATTTATCTCCAATAGAAATAATTTTTTAAGAAAAGAAGAATTGATAGGTCAAATACTCTAATGAACAGCCAGAAAAACAAAGTTTTAAGAGTGCTGATTTACGATAGACAGTTAGTATTTTGGTCATAACTTTCTCATACGATATCAAAAATGAGTGATTCAAATTGCCTTGTAAACTAGATTCATATAGAAATATACAATAAAAACATTTCTTCAAAATATAATCATTTAGGCCTCCAAAAACCGATTGTCTCAACTCTGTTCCTAAGTTTCCTACTAGACACGCAGTCAATGTTTTGGTTATAACGTTTTCGTTTCAAATCAAAATTGAGTGATTCAAATTGGGTTGGAAAGTAGACATCAAGGGATACTTATGATAGAAACAGATTTTAAAGATATGGTCATTTAGGCCTCCAAAACCTGACTGTCCCAACTCTGTTCCTAAGCTACGTACTAGACACCCTATCAATGTTTTGGTTATAACGTTTTCGTTTCAAATCCAAATTGAGTGATTCAAATTGGGTTGTAAAGTAGACATCAAGGGATACGTAGGATAGAAATATGTTTTAAAAATATTCCGTTTTGGTCCTTCAAAACATGACTGTCCTGAATGTGTTTTCAGAAATTTCATCAAGCCCACAAGCCAAAAAAATATGATATTCAATAATTTTTTCAAATTGGTGATAAAAATGAATATGAGTGTTTGTAGAACTGTTATTTTCATTATAATTCATCTACATACACAAATGAATTAAAATATTTATCACCGATATTGATTTCCACAGCGTGTTGCAACAAAAAACAACTATTTTTACATAAAAACAAAATATATTTATTTATGTCCTTATTTATTTTGTTTTTTACATTAACCTACTCTGATTTGAAAAATAAATATGATTACGTATAAGAGTACTTCCAGTGGAACCATTTTCAAAATAAGGCTTCAATTATGTACATACCCAAATTTGAAAAATGCATGTTAATAAATATTAGGGTATGGAAAGCCAACTTCCCTTGAAAAGATGGTGTCAAAAATTGTTGAAGTATGGAGTGATGCTGCAAACAAATGATGGAGTGAAACCAATCTTCAATATATTCTTTACTTTCTTGATTTCCCATAGCCATCATATCATTAAGTTCTTGAACTTTTAAAACGACTTGTTGATGCAAACTAGAAGAAACCTCATTTTCTTCCATAACTTCTACAATTTTTGAATTTGAAACATTCTGAATCTCATTGTAAGTTTTCTCCAATGGCGCATGTGAGATAGAATGGGTGGGAAGGGTGAGTAAATTTTTCAATTCAACACTGTAAGCATGTTGTACTGGTTTATTATGGTGAGGCTGTGGAATGAGTTGAGCAGGAAATTGTGTATGAAATGGAGCATTTTGATGATGTAGTTGATTGGGTTGAGTGGATGATTTCGATAGGCAAGCAAGATGTTGTGGAAGAGCTGGTGGAGAATATGGAGGATGTGTTTGTGCTACAAGATGAGGGAGAGTAGTCGTGCAATCATAAGATGAACCATGCCAAACTTGTAGACAAGATTTGTGGGGGTTATATTGAGATTGACATGGCTGCCCTAACACATAAGTATTCCATAATGGATTATGCAAGTAAGTGTTTTGAATCATACATGTAGGCCATGTTTCCCATGGTTTTGACCTTGTTGCATCTTTCTCATCTCTTTGATATACTACTTCCATCCTAGATAAGGAAAAACAACTATCTATGGGATGTTCCTTTCAGTAATGAGGGAAAAACACTTCTTCAGTTTCTTGATTTTTCTGAACCTGCAAAAAATCCAATTTTGAATTTAGAGAGCTAATAAAATCAACTTTAAAATTTTCAAATAAAACATTGATTTCAGCTCTTATGTCTCATGTTCTTGTAGCAGATTTGGAAAAGAAATAAGAAAATTCTCTAGAATTCTTACCAGCCTTGGATATTCCTCTTGAATACCTTATGCAGAATTCACAAACATCATCATATGACAACTGAAAAACATCACATTTTCCTATCAGATTTAAGAGTTCTAAAAATTCATCTTTGATTCCTTTGAGTAGGAGTGTTTTTAAGATCTCTTTCTCCAAATACTTATGGTTTGATTTTTGAAGGTTGTATCAAAATCGCTCCACATAGTCCTCCAAGCTTTCATATTCCCCTTGTATCATATCGAAAATATTTTCATTGTCCTTGCAATAGTCCCGGTACTTCTTCAAGAATATGTTCTTCATGTCCTCCCATGTTTGGATGCAGTTCCCACCTAGGCTTATGAACCATCAGAGAGTTGATCCTTTTAGAGTAAGAGAAACACTTTCAACCTTTGATCATTAGTACAATAATCATATCCTCTACAGAGTATTTCGAACTCAAACAAAAATGTATCTGGATATTCATTTGTTAAACCATGAAAATTTGGTAGAGAAGATGGGGGAAATATGTGCATTTGTGTCACTCCTCCTAGATCTTTGATAGGGAATTCAAAAGTTGCAATGTGAACCATTTCTTACCATAATAGAAGATGTTCTTCATGTGTTTCTTTGAGGCTCCCCCTTAAAATGTTCCTGTCAATTGGTTATTGAAATGGGTGGTGCTTACATCACCACTTGAGTGGAATTATGAGATTTAAAAAAAAAAAAATCTACCTCTAAATTTCCTACTTCAATTCCTCCGAAATTCTGCTGAAAAGTGGGCAAAGGAGCAAGCACTTTACTTCCTTGTTACACAGGTTCTTACCTTCCGTTTTTAATACCCAATTCTTTCACAACAGGCAAATATCAAACACCTACTTCAACTTCTATGCAATTGTGCTGAAAAGCAGGCGGAGGAGCAAGCACTTTACTTGCTCGTTATGTAGGTTCTTACCTTCCATTTTTAATACCCAATTCTTTCCCAGCAACAAATATCAAACATACATCACTCTCTGTGGAATGGCAACACTCTCCCCGGCAACGGTGCCAAAATGTTGGCTGCTAAAAGATGTCTGTTAAAACTCCTGATTACCTCACATTAATCATCAACCTGGGTAAGTCTTTTTGTTTCAAGAGTGTACACAATATGTGCAAGCTATAAATCTAGAGAGTAATGTCCTTAAAAGGAAGTATAGCCCTTTGATACAAGAGTAAATGGATACATCTAATAAACTCAAATTGCAATCATTAAAGGAAATATGACATCTAAGCTTCAAGACTTGATCCTCTACCGAAATCGTAATCAAATCTCACAAAAGCAATTTAATCAACAATAACATCAGCCAAGAGCATAGTAGCAATAACTCATCTCTTCCTAGCCGATTCAATCTAAATCATACTCAACCTATACGAAGCAATCTAGATGGAAATGATATCAATCTGAGAATTCAATAGCAATAACCAAACTCTTTACATTTGATTAAATCAATCCGAATAATTATCTAAGTAACTTAATCTGCAATGAATGTAAACTGAATCAAATGACAGTGTTATAAATCATATAAAGCAAAGATATTCGTTCAATACAAGAAAACGGTAAAAAGCGCATAAGATGGGAAAATTAACAAATTAATCAAACTTGCAGAAATCAGAAAGATATAATACAGAGAAGTAGTTTTATCCACCAGAGGCAGGGCCCTTAGCCGCCAGCGAATGCTACTGAGCTACTTCAGATAAGGCGAATGAACAACAACCTCAAATTATATATTAATCATTGAACTTGAGTAAAATTACAATATGATCATGTTCTCTTGACAACATAAGTATGTAAATTAAAATTACAAGGATTGATCCCCCTCTTTGATCTTTGTTCTCATTTAAATACACAGAGAGCAGAGAGAAGTTACAACCGATATGATTACAAAATGATTCCCATAAAAAAATTGGATTGTTCACAACAAATTTATCAACAAGATCATATCTGAAATATCTTTTCATTAGCATTCAACGGGAACAGGTCGAATTTGGTACTGCAACTGAGATAATTTGGAAACCGGTCGCAACAACGAATCTGAGAAAAACGTCTTCATAGAACCTTCCATTTCTCTTAATACAGACCGAATTTGGGAAAATTTCTCATGGAAAAACTAATTCGGTCCGTTCTGAACAAAACCCATGTTTCGAATTTTCCAGATTCTTCTCCATTTGCCCAAAACGTCCAATACAAAATTGTCACTTCTTATTCTAGCGAATTTCTGAGTTGGCACATTTAATGATGAGCTGGAGATCAAATCTGCAATATGGAAAATCTCTTGGAGGCTAAAATGGTGAGTGATGTTACAAAAATTTTATTAATAAACCATAATTATTAAAATCATGCATAATAATCATCAATTTATTAAAATAAAGGAGAAGAAATAATATGTATCCATAAGAGCATAACTAATTATAAAATGGAATTATATGATAAATCATGATAAATGACGTGATAAAAAATGGTAGAAATGGACGAATAGGCATTAAAGAGTTATAATAATAATGAAAAACTAGCGGCCCAACACAGAACTTGGCCCAAGCTAAGGAAAACATTTGGGCAAATATCATTCAGGCCATAATTGAAGTTATTGAGCAGGAATAACTTATAAATAAATGTCAGATATCTATTGAAGAAGTTAAAGAAATTCTTAAAGACAAACAAAATGAAGCCACTAACATGATCAAAGTTCTTAATTCAAAAACTAGGGCCGAGTTGGAGCAGATTCAAATTCTGGACATAACAGAAACCATTTTGGAGATTAAGAAGGTTTTGTAGAAAAAGAACCGCATGACTTAGTTGGAGACCAAGTGCCAAGCCTTGAAGACTATTGTTCAAAGATTTCATTTTAAATTTAACTTACTCAATCGTAGAGTACTGCCATGACTAGTGGCACCAAATGATAGGTTGATTAGTTTGGAGGAACATTGTCAGAAGCTTTATGCAATAGCAACTAATAAAGCTAGTTTTGTAGGTGTAAAGGGTAATCGTACTCGGAAACAAACGTTAGAAGATTTAGATTTTGATTTGACAATTAAGCATGAGATTAAACACATTTTTCTAAATAATCCCACTTTTGAAAAGTACACTGAGGTTGATGAAGTTTACAGGAAATTGGTAAATCTTTTTATACCAATTGAAGACACGTGGGATCACTTATGTGAAACTATTGAGTAAATTTCATCATCAACTAACAGATAGTTGGGCAGCACTTTTTGGGGACCAGATCATCAACAAATTCCTGAAAGATAGTGCCATCACTTAGAATTTTTAATATTCCTATAGTTTTGTACTATTTTTGTATTTTTGTTTTAAAATATCTAGAAGAACTTTTATTTTTGTATAAGTAGCTCCTCCTTCGAGTTATTAAGGGTTGAACCCTTGGATGAACTTTCAAAGTAGAATTGTAATCAAGTTGGAGATTTGCTTCAAGTTAATGCAAGGATTTTAAATTTGCCTCATATAATTTGTCTCCTTGTAAGTTTTTCTTATGTGCTTATTTCATTATGTATTTCTGCATGTATTTAAGCTTTTATGCAGAAATCTGGGTAAGATCATATTGAGTATCAGTCGGTGTTAAATCCCCTGTGAAGTTATAAACAATAATTAGGGAATAGTTTATAAAACTATCTGTTATTATAAACTCCTCTATATCAATTAATTGTCACACCCATCTGCATTAGATCAAATATATTTTGTTGTACAAGAAAACATTGTTTGCGTGTATTCTTTTCTTATAACCAATCAAATATTCTGTTTGAATATTTAGCAAGTTATATTTCATCAAGACTCTGCTATTCACCCACTTTAAATCAATTAACTATTTTAGAGAAATAAACAACCCTTTCATCCAATTTAGCAATTGTTAAGGTTTAAGCACCTGTTTTCAAATTGTTCATAACATCGGTCATCCAAAAAAATTTAAAAACAAACAAAACATTTTAGATGCTATGGCATGATTAACTAACCTATAATCATCTCAGAGGACAACAGACAGCTCAAGCAAAAGAAGCATCAAAGTGAAGATATCCTTTTCACACACCAAGTAAGTATCTCTCAATTTTATAATCAGATTTGGTTAAATGATTTCATGATTGCAAGGGGATTTATAAATCAATTAGATAATCGAATTTCATTGCATAGAATAAGGAGGATTGTCATAATCCTCATAGAAACAAGAAATCATTGATATCTGTGAAAAGGTCTATGAAGACTTGTTTGAATCCATCCAGAGATTCATAGGATTCATATGATATCACTCAAAATTCCTCTCATACCTAAATAGAAGAAGATGAGACATAAATGGAGATATATGGAATGCTAGATATACTCTTAGGGAATTAAAGTAAAGAAGATCACTTAGACCTACTCAATAGTAAAGGTATCAAATTATGAAGGAACAACTTCATGAGGATCTGGAAAATATAATGAGAAGGTAGTCATCATTGATGAGAAAAGTAACAAATATCAATAAACAAAGAAGGTAACCTTTCCCAACAATTTCTGGTCTCTATGATAGATAGATAAAGACAAGTTGCAGTCTATAGGATAAAGGAATTAAACCTTGTGCAAAAAGGAAAAGCAAAGATTGGTCCTCAAGTAAAGGCAAAAATAAGTTTAATGAAGATTCAATGGTATAGAAAGATTTTGGAAGCTCATTTCACTGAAAGATAGAGGAAGCTAAAGAAAAGGGCCAAGGAAAGAGGGAGTATCAAATATCTCCTATGAGTAAGATAGTATCCCTCACAAAAGGGTCCTATCATAAGCTCCTAAATCTTGTGTTATAAGATATGAAAATGATAAAGATGCATCATGGCATTATGGAAGCATTAGAAACAAGAAATCGTGACATCACCATGGGAATCATGAAGGAAAAAATCAATGGCAGACAAACATGTAGGGTATATAGCTCTTGGGAACCTTAGTGGACATTGAAGAAAAGAAAGGAGTCATCTAAGGCTCATCATACGTCAAGTCAAAATGAAAACATTTGCTAGTTGGGGATATACAAGATCCCCATCCTGATGGAATCCTCATCGTAGGGTTCACTAATCTAGAGAGGAAGAAAGTGTTTCAACAAGAACTCCAACTTACGGAATCCATGAGATAATGGTGTGATGACATGAAGCAGATCAATGGATTTAAGATCTCTTCAATCCATGAAGTTGTTGGAAGAATCCTAGATGACCTAAAGGTAAAATGAGGTATGTATGTGTGTATTTAAATTTATAATGTCATGTCATATGGTTGTAGGTAATATATATCATCACTTATCTTAAGAATCGTGATATAGAGAAAAGGATCTCCTCCTCTAAAAAGGTGCAAAAAGGCATAAGTAACACTAGATGAAATCAATATAATATGTCCCCATATGAAGTATGAGGTGGTTGACTATAATTAAGAAACTTTGATTGAAACCTAGGAATGGAATGTGTGAGGAAGGAAGAGATTGATATGAAACCTTGATGAAGGTGATCAACATCCAAAATACCAAGAAGATTTGACTAGTAAATCTCCCAAAAAGGATATGAAGACTCTGATGAAAGTTTGAAAAAAGGAGACCCTTGACAATGGATAACTTTGGGAGATGTGTCAACATGTATGCAGGATGTTGATACCCACAAGAAGATGTCAAGATGAAGAGCCATCCCATAAGGTACTATTTGATTTAATGTGATGCTTTGATTTCTTGAATAATATCTAGATGAGTTCATGCAGGGCTACTGGAATAAGAGTTTTAAGTACAAGTACAACTAGCATTCATGTGGTGGATGGAAATCCTTGAAAGAAACAATGATGAAGAAGTAGCCATATGACGAAGGTTCCAGATATGTATCAAGAAGGCCACTTTGCATAAAGAAAGGAATGATGTGATGAACCAACAAGGAAAGTGATGGATGGCCTATGCCCTACAAGAAAGAAGCTCAACTGAATTTTATGACATCAAGGAAAGAAGCTGATCAAGCAGTTGAAGGATCGACGAAGAAGAAGTTGCTAATGAAAAGGAGAATCCCTTGGTAAGAGGGAGCTCTGACAAGTCCCTGATCAAGAGGGAGTTTGAATTAAGATCACCCCTGATTACAAAGCAGTGACAATTGTGTTTTTCCATGTCATGTGTCATGCACTAGACCAGGACTAACAGTCGTAAGTCTAGATGAAGGCCATGAATGGAAATGTAGACAAATGGTAGATACAACATTCTTGTCTTCACTTGGGAAGAAATAATGGGAGGATTGGGTAATCATCTAGCATCTTATACTCTTTGAGGATGTGTAGGGCATCCAAGATAAGAGTAGGCAAGAGGACCGATATTCTTTGAGGACTGGGAACCCAAGATAAGAATAGTCTTGGAAGGTCATACTAAGTGAACACCCGCGTGGGTATGTACCTTGAGAGACAATGATGAAGGTGTCTATAAATCATTTGTCTCGCTAGAATTGTAGCTCATGGTCTCATGGAGATACAAAGTTGTTAGTCAAGGCCTTGCACTATGATAATGTTGATTGATATGATGTTATACAGATGGGTTACCAATCTGATTCTTCTTATGATAAATTCTTCAGATTAAGAATGACCAAGTACCACTATAAATACCTCCCTAGTTAAGAGGGAGTGTTGAAGAAAATGTAACTAGGTTCGGTATTTACATATGTAATTTTGATCTTTGTACTTGTCAAGAAAAATAAAATATTATGTTTGTAAATTATGAGAATGAGTTTCTTGCTCATTCCCTAGGTATAAGAAATTCAAAGAGTCAAAGACATGTGTAAAGAGCTCTTCTCGAGCATATATGTAGATGAGTCTACCTAGTGACAAGTTTAGCCTTCCAAGAACAAGCACAATCCTCCAAGATGAACACAAAGGAAGTTTGCAAGTAAAGCGAGGCAAAAGGCAGTCATGTCGGCCTAAAAGAATTAACTTAACTCATGTTGGCTCACTTTTAATAGACACGTCTACTCATACTATCATGTCGGCTTAATAGGTAGACGAACTACTATAAATACCCTACTGTAATTTTCGTATAAACACAGTTTAGGATCTCGGGTGTCTTTGAAGTTTCTTATGAAGTGCAGAGGTACACCATTTCGGATGAGCACACAGTACAATGTTTTGGATGGGTATAGATCAACATCTCTACATTTTGGATGTGTACAGATCATTATCTTTATGTGTTTCAGATGGGTACTCCAGAAGGAGAAAAACACAATCATGATATATTTGAAGATCCCTTAGTGATGTACTCTCGACATACCTTTGTCTCAGTATATGTGTCTTGGATCACTGCCTCAGATTAATTATCATACAACAGTGATATACTCTCGACATTACTAGACACAATGGCAACCATGGAATCAAGGTCAAGTTCACAATGAAGATCCAAGTGAAGACAAGGTGATGATCTCAGTGAGAGTGCAGGTTGTGATCTTGGTGAAGGTATATCTATAGTAAGACAACCATGATCTTGGAGGATCTAGATGAAGGTGAAAAAATGGTGTTGCAATAGTAATGAATATTTCGGTAGTGCAGTAGTGATGGCCTCAGTGGTTGATCTGATAATCACCCTATGAGTGACCTCAGTTGAAGATTTATTAAACAAAAGGTATTACAGACTCATGTGCTGGTGTGTGTTTTGTGCTATTCAAGAAACAGATCGATCAGATTGCCAATGCACAGACATTTAAATGGAAAGACAACAGAGAAATACAATAAGCAACACAAAGACACAAACGATTTTTAATAAAGAGTTCACCCCTATTTTCAAGGGCTACATCTCCGGTCCAGCTCTCAGTAGTGGCCTTGTTTTATTGTGTCTTTAAGAAAAGAATTACAAATACAGGGACTCAATGCGAGTTCTCCTAAAGCAGGTTTGCTTGGCAGGGTGGTTCTTGGATTCCCCAAGCCACTCGGAGTACACAGACTCTTGTTCTTCCTACGAGCTCTATGAACCTCGGTCTACAATGGAAAGAGCCGAATGTGATGCTCAGTCCGGACAGATTCCTCTATGGGAAGGCTTGAATCTTCAAGCTCTCTGGTGCTCGATGCTGCTTGTGGTCAGCTCGACCCTCTGTCTCCACTACTTGGCTTTACTATTCTCTGTGTTCAGTCCTCCTCTCAAGGTTCACTGTTCACTGTTTCTCTTGGTCGCTCGGACTCCTCTCCAAAATCCCCCCTTCGACTGTCTTTGTTCATGGCTTTAACCATTCGATCCCTATTCCTGTTCGGTTCCTCTCCCACTTGCGTCGATTCACCTTCTGCAGCTACGCTTGGAGTTCCCTGTTCGGCGTCAGCATGAACGCTCGGGAAGTGCCACGTGTCCCCATCTAACTGGTGCCAGCATGCTTCGTCGGTTCGTTTCTTCTATTACGTCGTGTATGCGTTCTGTCTCCACCGTGCTGGTCAAATGAACTCCAAATCCTTTTAGAACGCAGCTTAATCCCTTGTCTATTTGACTTCCTCCATCGGGTGCAATCTCAGCCGTCCGATCTGGGCTCCTCCAGATCCAACGTCATACGCACGTTGAGGGCGGTTGGGTTTTCCAGAGTGCTGGTCCCACCTTTGTCCCTTAGCGCTTTTTGTTTCTCTGCCTGCGGTTCTCCGGCCCCCAACGCGACCGAGTGCTTAAGGCTTTTCCATTTTAGCCTTGTTTTCCCAGCGATGCGCGATTAGCGCTAAGCGCTAATCACGCATCAAAATCGCCTCCTTTTCCCGATCCAGAGCTCCCAGAGGATGTTTTGACCTCCTGCGCAGTCTCCATGGGCCTCGATCAGTGCGCTTTGACCGAGGTCCTTGTCGTTCCACGTTGGTGGCCATTGCCACTAGTTCAAGGCATTTTTTTGATCGCTGTCGGAATTTTCAAGGATTTGTCCAACTCGATACAGTCAAGGTTCTTAATAGTCTTTTGTGGATCCGATTTGAATCATGACCTTCTCACTGAAAAATATTTTGGACCACCAAAAGTTGGTTTTCTTCAAGCATCGACTAAGTGAGGAAACTGCTGTCTCACTTGTCCAATCTCAATCCACTTCGCACTGCTCGGCTTCGAACCCTTAAGCCCAATCCTAAGGTATTCCACTTGTCCACTACACATCTTCCTTACCTTCCTGTCCAGCACTGTATCTTCCTGCAACTCATTAAGATATTCAGGTAGCAGGTCGTCAACAGAAGGTAATTGACTCTGCTCTTCAGGGTCCTCAATCATTGAAGGTTCAAACAACCTCAAGCAATCTGCGTTCACGACTGAGTAGATGTGCATGTAAGCTGGTAGATCAAGGCAAAAAGTATTTTCACCAATCTTGTCAAGTATCCTGAAGGGTCTGTTAGCCTCTTGCTGCAGCAGGTTACTCATATTTCATTATTGACATTTTTAAAGGCCAAATATGTCATACTTTTCATGCTGCAATGCTCCATATTTGCTAAAACAATCACCAAAGAAAGAGGCCATGAAAGAATGCTACTCAAAGTTCATCTACTGCATTCCAATTTTGAAGAGTCATTCTAGTTTTGTAGAATTTTCAGCTAAAGGGAGGTCCAAACAGCCTAACCTTGGTCTCCCTAGGTTTCAATTTCCTATTTTAGAATATAGAGAATGAACAATCTATCCAAATAGCTTAATCTTGGCAGATTTTAGATAGGTAGAGAATCAAAGGAGCCCAACTGCTTAATCTGGGCCCTTGGAAGAAATAAGGGTAGTTTGTAGATAGGAAGGCATAAAAAGAAAAAGTTGAAATGCTGGGTCTGCAAGTCTAAGTGCACCCAAACCAAAAGAAGAAAAAATGTTAGATAAGTAGGCTGGGTAAGTAGTTTTGAGGTTGCAGAATCTTGATTTCTGATCAATTCTATGTTTTTAAAGTATCATCTCTACTCAGGTCACAGTCATCAGGAAGTTTTATGTGGAGAAGCTCAAATCAGGCATAACTAACTTCCCTTTCTTCCTCTTCCCCAAATCATTGACTATTTTCCCAAAAAGAGGTAAATATCTGCTTGATATCTCTTAGTTCCATCATTTTCCATGTCATTAGCCTTGATGAAGATCTGCTTCACTCAAGGAGGGTCCATACTTTCTCTACAAAGCTCTATCTCCCCTTTGAAGCCTAAAATCTCTGAAACTTAGCGCTTTCTTGTCATTTCCATATTAACTACTGACGTTTTTATTTAACTCCCTATATTTTCCCCATCCCCCTATTAAAACTATGTAAATATCCCCTCCCCCTGGTTGAAATATAACCATAAGTATTTCTCTGGGAATTACTAAGTCACCTGGACCTTAGTAACAACCCTCATCTCCGCATAATTCCCCTTCCCTAGTGTTTGGACCCCTTCCAAAACACAAAGAACCCCTTCTCCAAATGAGAAAACCCCCCTCCGCGCATTTTCTTTGGAATTTATTAATGTTTGTTTAATAAATCACCAAGCGCCTAAACCCATTAACCCGTTTCCTAAAGTCTAAACCCACCCGTGTCGTGGAAAAATTAAAATTTAACGCGCGCGCTCTTTTATTAAATCCCGTGCATCTTCGCCTCCCGTCCACCATCGGATCGTCTCCCCCAGATCCGATGGTCCTTGTTCATATCGAGCGCCCTATTGTAGTGGTACGTTACCACCCGATGTCCGACGGTTTTACCGTCGTACACCGGGACAGGTGGCGGCCTCCCATTGCATCGGGCTGCCCCTGACAGAAACCACCTCCGTACCAAAGGCGGTCCGATGCACAGGCCAAAACCGCCCTCCCCTCACGTTATAGGAGCGACGTGTCACCCTGCCACGTCGCCTCCACCTCACCCGATACTGCCTGCGCCCGGCCCACATCACCCTGCCACGTGTCACTGCCACGTCACCTTGTTGATGTCAGCATGCTGATGTCATATCCGTACCAGAGGACCCCACTGCTGACATCATGCTGACGTCATCTTCTGTACCGCTGATGTCATGCTGACGTCAGCAACCAAAAAACAGAAAAAATGCGCAAGCGCGAAAGTCAAGCTTCGGAGCTCTGGAATGAAAAACAGAGGCAGTTTTCGATGCGCAATTAGCGCTAATCGCGCATTTCTATGGGAAATGAGCCATATTGGAGAATATTTAGGGAATATTTTGATTCCTTGGCCCTTTTTGCATCGAAAAGGCCCGAAAAGCCCGATTTTGCCAATTTAAACGTATTTGAAGACAGAGAGAGACCAGAAACAGAGATTAAAGAGTATCAGATCAAATATACAGACAAAAAACATGTCAAAGAGTATCAGGAGCGGCGGAGACTATCAATGTAGCGGCAAAGTGTATCAGAGGAGATTTTCTCAGGGCTCGAGGCAAATCTGGCATTAAAAGGAAGGCTCTGAAAGTCAAGAAGCAATTGAAGA
>APFE030975565.1:0-10278 GCA_000404065.3 Pinus taeda | reverse complement strand
GAAAGCACAAGACAAACACTCTATGGACTTACCATGGTGTTGTGACACATTGCGTACAAATGATAAGCATATGCATTCTCTTGACTGTGGCAAACAAGCAAAAATGAGAAAAAGAGACAACTTACGCCTTGCAAGTGTGCTTGTTGCGAATGATTCCTCTAGTGTAGAAGTGATGGGATCATGTGATTCTAGTGGAGGAAGTGAAATTCGTGTCTTGGATTGATCTTCAGTGCATACAGATGAGTGATGAGGAGCCTTGGGTGTTTCGAAAATTTTCTAATTGGAAGTAGAACTAACCTCAGGACAGCGAGGGCCAAACATAACCATCAGCTCAAGTTGTAGTGCCTTGACATCCTACGGGGTTTCCACTTCATCAATAGATAGATCATCAGAGACCAGTGGCTTAGACAGATTAACAACAAGTGAATCAACATCATGATCAAATGAAGAAGTACAGAGATCACGAAAACCATGATCGGAATATTGAGGATGTTTTTCGCCATCCTCATGATTTGATTAATCATACAGAGGGGTAGATGAGAAGCAATAATGTTCACCCTCTACATTTTTGGAAAAAGTAGATGAAAATTCAAGTGGATTCTTAATGAAAGATTTGTCCCCTCTGCTATCAATTAATGGAAAGACACTAGGTGTGTTCTGCGAATGATCCGAAGTAGATGCACTCGTGGATGGATTTACACAAGGAAAATAAGAGATACCAGAATCATCAAAGATGTCAAGAAAAGGTGGAGGAGGCATGGACAGAAAAGAGGTTATCCTTCACCACGAGTTCATGGCCAGATTCTCATTCATACTCTTCGTAAATGACAGCGCGGGTTGGTTTTTCAACATCAACTCTGTCAATAGCTTGATCCTCGTTCATAACAAGTGTAGAGTCTGGAACAGAAGAACACAAGACAGTGCAATCCGGAGGATCAACAGAACGCGAAGACAGAGGTTGAGGTAAAAAATTCATGTGAAAACCCATGGGATTCCCAGCCAAATCTGCACAGAAATTAAGAGTAGTGAGGGTGGGAGGGCGTGACAGTTGAATAGATGTGTGTGCATGTTCTCCCACATCACTCTGTGGGGGTGGAGTTGTTTGATGAAGGCGAGGAAGACATTCACTTGTGACAACGACTGTGTATACTTCTGGTTGTGCAGCTCCATCACTGAAGTATGTTGAGCAAGGTTTGAACTTTATTTTCATTTTGGGGCAGAGTCATTTGGTAAGGCAATATTCAAATCTTTCCATGAGATATTGGAATTTCATCTGGTTTTTCGGAGCTTCAAACTAGAGTAAATGGAAGTGCTGCCAAAAATCCATAGGATATTCATGTGGTTCCTTCCATCATTTTAACATTTTCTTGTCAAGAGATTCAGGATCAAAATGATGGAAAACAGATTTGATTAGATCACTGAACTACTTAAATGAGTGCACACAGTTGTGAGGCAAGTTGTGGCACCATCATTGTGGGGATCCGCAAAGTGTGGTGGCAAGCAACATGCTGACCTCAACTTCATCAAACTCTTCAGCATCCTCCAAGAATGCAAGGAATTCATGTAAGATCTCAAGCCAAGCCACTTCAACTTCACCATCATACGTGAGTTTAGATAAGTGATAAAAAAACTCCTTCGTGGTTTCAAATGAATGTGCATCAGACAAACATCGCGGAGGTGGACTGCAACAATATCCGTGATAGATGTGCGAAGATTCAAAATAGGATGTGAGTACTCATCTTGTCATTTGGCCCTCCTTCTAGCGCCAGAAATGTTGATGGTGCTGGACCTGCCAACATTCGGGGGATATCCCCAATATGAAGTCCCAAATATACCTCACATAGTTTGGTGTAGGGTTCCCATCCGGTATGATGGTATGGTTTCCATTATCTTAAATATTTTCCTTATCTCTTGATTTTCAGCACATGAGAGGTTTTTACTTTGTCTTCGAACATCGAGGTTCGCGTGCCTGGTGAGTTCTTAGTGCCGCTTGTCAAATTTGTTTCACTGCAGAGGGAGAGGGTGGAAGTGAGTCTCAGGTTGAAAGGGAATAGTCCCAACTCTACTAGAGACACACAACACAACAGGACGTGTGCAACTTCTAGTGGAGTAGTCCACCTGGATGCGGCAGTCACAAACACAAGGCAAACAGATAACACATACAACACCTAGCGGAATAGTCCACATGAGTATGACATGTGTTATAACAAGTTTAAAAGAACGAATCTGTCGAGTGTCTCATGGGATATCCCACACAGGTAAGACAACATTAATATCTAATACAACACATTTCCAATAACATATGTACTGAAACAACCGAATTAGTTCAATTGTCTTAATATAGGTTAAAGCAACATGCATTACAAGTGTCCAAAGAATAGTCTTACAAATGAATATAATACACGTGTGAAAATATTTTGGCATGTTAACAAGCTTCTAAACTAAGTGAAGGTTCCAAGACACATTTGTACACCATTACATCACTAACCTCGATAGCGAGGCATTGGAGCCTTTGCTCGCTCCTCAAAGAAAATATTACAGACTCTGAAGGCTATGTGGGAGGAGCCAAGGTGAAAAGTCTTTTGCATGTCCTAATGAGGGGTATATATAGCCAAAGGTGAAACTGACCCTTGTGACTATTTGACTTCCCTCATCACTGTTTGACTTACATGACTCTTCAACTTTACATGTGGGTCTCTTAGACTTCCACGTTACATTACATTGATTACAACAGTATGCCCCACAGTTATGATGTGGTCGAGATGACTCGACATGATCGAGCTGGTATGTTCATGCTAATGGCAGTGTCCATGTCGAGCTGCAACACTGTTGAGTGATGAATGTGCTCTTGGTGTATCATAGCTTCACCTCCGCATGGTAAGGTGTGCAGAGTATTTGATGGTCTTGGTGTTCGCTTGATGTTGCATGTGCATGTCCCTCCTTCGCTTGTACATGGTATGCTCCATGTGTTTGTCTGTTCACGAACAAGTCTCCTAGCATGTGCTCCTTGTTCATCTTGTTCTTCATCACGCCATGTCTCATTTGTGTACCTGTATCTGCAATCACTCATGACAAGACGACATCAAACCCAAAAATATCCTAGTCTACCATGATGCATTATCTTTAGTTTTTGGATGCAGGTGACCAGGAGAGAGGACAAGACTTTGAAACTACGTAGAGAACATTTCAGGCCGGGATGCAACCTCCAGACATTGCCAATGAAAATTACAAAAAGGTCACTAAGAGGCTGGGTTGGACAGTTTGAATCAGTAGCGACTGTCTGCAAAATTTGGTTCGGCTGGAGGGAAGATATGCACAATTTTTCTAGGGAGATAGTGCAGGCAGCAGGGGGACACTGACAGTGAAAATTGTGCAGATTCTCCAGGGAGGCTAGCAGCAGGCTACGGGAGCTTGCTAGCCAAAACTACGCAGAGCTAGGAGATTGGCCTATAGGACATCCCTATGCAAATTTGGTTCAGCTGGAGGGAAGATCTACACAATGTTTCCAGGGAGATAGTGCAGGTAGCAGGGGGACACTGACAGTGAAAACTGTGCAAATTCTCCAGGGAGGCTAGCAGTAGGTTGCGGGAGCTTGCTGGCCAAAACTACGAACAGCTGGGAGACTAGCCTATAGGACATCCATGTGCATTTTTTGGGTTGAGTGAGATGTTGGGCAGCTGGGAGACATCCCATGAAAACTACGCAGTTTTTAGGAGGAGCAATAGCTTGGCTGATAGGGTGACTGGCTGACAAAACTGCACAAATTTCGAGGACAGTGTAGTGACGGGAAGCGGGTGTCTATCTGACATGTCTTCGCAATTTCTTCAGTCAGTAGAGGTGGGCATGCTTGGCAGCTTCTACACATTTTTTGGAGGAGTGAGGCCCAGGGTCACTACCTAATCAAACTCTCTGGTTGACCAATTGGAGACTTGATAGATTTTCTTGCGAGCAATGCATATTGAGATGGCTTACTGAGAAAATTCTGCATTGTTCTGGGTGAAAGTCAGTCGGGTTGACTCCAATATTGCACAGTGCAGACTGCATGGAAGGTAGCCTCAAGCTATGCGCAATTGTAGGTAGCAGTACATGATCACTTAGGGCTGAGACTGTGCAGTGTAGCTCAACGGAGGTCTGGTTGTTGGGGGGTGGTCCAATCAACAATGTTTCAGCAAAATGACTAAGTGTGTGAGTGAGTGAATTTGTGCATGCATGACCTTGTGAACACACTCTCAACATGACTTGACGACAAGACACCTCGAACCATCAAGACAACATACACTCAGTGTGACTGACGGACGGGTGCTAGCGACAAGTGCGACAATTGAGATAGACATTCAGACGACCGTGATGACACTTGTACGACAATGCTTACAACAATGTGTGTGAGTGTGATAGATGTTTACATAGAGAGCACAACTCAAGCAAAAACTTTCAACATCACTAGAACGAGGTTGCAAGAATCACATAACAATCAACATGCCGAAGATGACAATTGGTCAAACAAGTGAAAAGGAAGCAAGACATGTAGAAGAAACACATAAAATGACTTTTCGTGTTTTCACATATGCATGTTACTGAGGACAAGATGATATGACAATGACAAGTAGTCTTGCAAACTCAACTAAGAGGTGTAGTTTGAAAGGTGTTCTTTACTTACCATAATTACCCTCAAGATGATAATGCATCCGACGAAGTTTGCATGCGAACCTGATATTTTCCATTACTTAGTTCCTTGGTCCTTCTCCTTAACTCCTTGGAAGCGATTTCAACATCTCACCCTTTCCTGTAGTCATAGATCTGCACAATTTCAACGGATAGTGACTGCTACTGGAATGAGGTCTTAGGAGGTTCGTCTGCACAGTTTTTGCATGCAAAACAGATAGGGCAGCTTGGACAACACTGCACAATTTTGAGGCACATGACATTGTTGCGGGATGGGGGTCCTAGGAGGACACCTCTGCGCAATTTCTGAGTGCAGTGCAGTCGGACTGCTCTATGCATTTCTAGAGAGCAGTGCTAGTTGCCTGCATGCTCTGCACATTTTTGGAGAGTAGTGTGGTTGGGGTCTCTATGGGCTACGGGGTTTCAGCAGGAAAGGGAGGTTGGGGTCTCTATGCACTACAGGGTTTTAGCAGGCAAGGGAGGAAGCTTGAAGGTTTCAAAAGCAAAGCACACAGTTCCAGGAAGCTAGATGAGGCTAGGTTGCCCGAGAAAATGGATAAGTGTGAGATCAGTGAAACATATGTAAACATTGATAGGACTTTACTGTGATCATGCACAAACACTTAATGACTTGAAGTAGACCATCCAAAATGCATAAGACATACTTTTCTTGATGAAACAACCTTCATGACAAGAGTGCGTGAATTGAGAATGAAACATGTTTATGTGATGACGACCACTCATACGCACAAAATTCCCTTGAAGAAAAACAACATTCCCTTTGCATGAAAAACAACAACCCCTATGCCTGAAAATTACACACGCTGCATAAATGTGAGGACGTGGACAACTCTTAGGATCAAGGAGAGGAGCTTGAAATAATCATCTTACCAGTAAGTGACCAAGGATGATAGATTGCAGTATCTAAGGTAGGATGCGAAATTTGCATGCGAGCCAAAATTTTGGAGGGTGGTTGTAGCCGCTACAACATGTAACAAAGAATTTCTAAATATTTAATTCTCATCCTTAATATTCTTCATTCACCTTGTAGAACCAGTACTATATGGTAAACTATCATCAACAAATAACAAATGAGTTAGAAAAATTGTTCTTTCAATCACGATAACAACAATTCACTCATTTCTTCTAGCTTCTTATAGGCCCTCTACTCAAATATCTAGCCACTAATAAGAACAATAGAGGAGAGAAGTAATACTCTTATATTAACCCTTTATTAGGCTTAATGAATGTTGAGGGGTTTATCCATTAATAAGAAGTACAAATGACACTATACTAATAGACCCTATTATCCATTTAACCATTAGTAAATTGAAAGTAGTTTACAATAACATTAATCTTAGGTATAACCAACTTGGTCTACCATACATCTTTGATAAGTCCAATTACAAAACCATGGTTGTTTGACCTTTTATTTTTATAGTATGAATACATTTCTAAAATAACCATATTTATTTATGAATATTCCTTCCTACTTGAAATTAAATTGCTTATGTGAGATAATAGTTGAAAAAACATTTAACCCACAAGGCATATAATAGATAGTGATAGGGTGTTATATTAAGGCACTTTGTGGTGAAAAGGCCATTGGTTCGAAATCCCATGGGAAAAAATCAAGACATGTTAAGGGTTGGTGTGGCCCAAGTTGGGTGTAATCCTCGGGTGATTTTGACATCTTAGATGCCCCTAGGTTGCAACTACTCAAGCCGCAGGTTAGGCATGCTAGTCCTCTTAGGTCTCACATTACCTAGCAAACAAAAGAACAAAATAGTTGATCTTTTTTTAAGTTTAATTACCAAGGTTTTAGCAATAATCTTACATACACAATTGCATTAAGAAATGGTCCTAAAGTCATTAGTTCACTTTAGTTTCACTTTCTTAGGAATTAAATTTAAGAAAGTAGAATTTAAGGCTTCTAAAGCATTCCGATTTCTTTGAATGTCTAATGCAACCCTTAAGAATTCCTCCTCTACAAGCTCGTAGAACCAAATGCAATTTCAACTGCTCACATGTTCAACCACACAATTTTATCATTCTTAAAAGAAGCCAATACAACTTAGAGTTTCCCCTTAGAGAAATTCTCAATCATTATTGGATTGTCTTATTAATGATAAAACTAGGGAAATACATGGATAACTTTAAAATTTCCGCTATATTATCCCTAACAAATATCCTAATATAATTACCTCTATCATTATTCATTTCCCATATGGCAATAAAATTACCTCTATCATTTTTCGTTTCCCATATAGTAATCACTCTTTTTCTATAATTAGCATATTGATGGAAATGTTTTGTAACTTTGACTCATTTTTCCGACCATATAGCCGCAACTCCTCATCCTCGATTTTGATTCTCTCAAATATGGTAACTTATTGTATTTCTCCTCTAGTACTTTAACTCATTACCTATTTCATCAATAAATACAATTTCATCATTATTTTCAAATATCTCATATACGTCTCTTTCATTATCATTAAATTTCTTATTTGAATTCCTACAGATTTTTGTTGCCCAATGATGACCACTTTTGAAACCTTCTTCAAGGAGGCTTCAAATTAATGATTAGAAGACTCTCTAGAGTTTACATAAAAACCTTGCCATTATTTTTTTACCAACTCTATAAACCCTTCCTCCTCCAAACAACTTGGGCTTAAATTTAAATGGACTTACTAGCTTGTTATGCTTATTGTTCATTTGAAGAAGAATGGGAGAGTGATATGGGCAACCCCTTGTTTCAATCTAAGACTAAATCTTGTGAACTTTAACTAGAGTATTCTTTGACAAGAAAAACTTGTACAATCTCTTAGATTTATTAATATAATCAACTATAGATAATTAACTAATAAAAACAATCTTTCTCTAATTAAATTTTAAAAAAGATATATAAATTATTATGATTTTATAAAAATATATATTACAAAATTTATTAATAAAAACAATCTTTCTCTAACTAAATTTTTAAAATAATATAAAATTATTATTATTTTATAAAAAAATAAATTACAAATTTATTAAAAATGTTTTCTAATTGGTAAAAAATTAAATTATTTTCAATTTTTAAATTTATTTGATTTTCAAACCAGGAAAATATAATTGAACATCATACAAATGCGTATAAATGAAGGTGAAGAAAGAAAATTCAACAAATTTACCAAATAAACTCATAAGAAGTGGTTACTTGTGAACGAGCCAATGACATGGAAAAGAAGGAAAGGAAAATAAAACCTTCGTGTTGAAGGGGACATAAATAATAATGGCGGTGGGAAACTTGGAGATGGGCGAGTGACGGAATAATTGAGAAGAAACAAGTAATCAAATTCAAAATGGGTTATAGTGATGTCCATTGGTTTTAATTTGTTCTTTTTATGATTTATTAAGAACCTATTTTAGTGGGTCGTGGTAAGGAAATAACGCAAGAAAAGGGACTCTGACTCTCAATGGTGCTGGCAGAAAAGATAGGAATTGTTTTTAGTTTGATTTTTTGGTGGAAAAATTTAAGGTGAAATTTTGATTTGTGTTGTTTAAACTAATTTTTTGACTATATATATGAATTCGGCACCTTCGAAAACTTTTTGGCCACTTCGATTACACATGATTACCCGTCAAGCTTGTAATCTCAATAAATTCTTGCCAAATTTTAGAAAAATTAGACCAGAAAAACTTATTATAAAAACTTTCAAAAATAAGAAACTGGAAATATGATAAAATATAATTTAAATTTACAAAATACAAAATTAAAACTATTAATATAAAACTGAAAATATTATTATATATGATAGGATATAATTTTTTTAATAAATATTAAAATTAATATAACACATTCCAACCTATATATAATTATTTATTAGAAGAAGAACATTATTATTTTGTAATAAATAATAAAACACTTTACTATGCACACTTTAATAAATAATGAGCAGACACCAATTAAAAAAACTGAGGCGGGAGAGCATTTTCCACCTTTATCTGAACGGAATTAAATAATTGAATTTACTTTCCTGAGTGCACAATTTTCGGGTCTTTTATGAATTATTGACCGCAAAGACCGCAACAAAGCATAAGACTGAATTGACATGCATTCACGGACTTCTTTCATTTTCAAGTTGACCGTATATCCCGCTCGATACGGCCCTCGTAGTGACTTTCCCGCTCGATACGGGAAAGTCAATATTTTTTGAAGTCACTTCTGTACCCACCACCACGATGACCTGGGTCAATACTTCTGTACCCACCACCACGATGACATGCCTTCACGGACTTCTTTCATTTTCAAGTTGCCCGTATATCCCGCTCGATACGGCCCTCGCATTAATGCCATTGGCCGCAATTAGTGACTTGTTTCATTTTAGCTGTCAATATCCCGCTCGATACGGGAGTTTCTCGCAATTGAAAAGTGACGCCACCAAGCGATTTCGATAAATAAATTAATTGCATTGCCTTTTTATCCTCACACTCAGTCAAGACCTGTCGGCCATTTCAAGTCAATATTTTTTGAAGTCACTTCTCTACCCACCACCACATGACCTGGGTCAATACTTCTTTACCCGTCGGCCGTTGCTCGCAGCCTCTCATACGCTAATCATCACCCACTGGAGGAGGAGGGTTTATCTAATGATCACCTCCATCAATCTCAATCTCAACATAGTGAGCTGGAGCACTTGGACGCTCTTCTGTCCTTTAAAAAGCATATCAAAACCGACTGGACTTATGTGGCCTAATCTTAACCGGATACAATTTACAATTTACATTCAGGTTAATATTTAATTATTATTCATGTTTTTCAATATTTACTATGAATATAAAAATAAAAGTATTAATAAAAAAATGTTTGAAATATATATAAAGTGTACCACATAAATTTGAAATCTATTATATAAGTTTTATATAGATGGGTAAAATGATTATAGGTAGACTTTCTTGTTAGTTATTATATTTTAATATTTAATACATTTTTATAATTAGTAATGAAATTAATATGAAAAAAAATATGTATAGATATACATTTTGTAATAATAGATAAGTTCCAATTAATATATAATCATAGACAATAACAAAATTATAAATAATAATAATTAAAAAAATAACTAAATTATACTCGTATATGTTCAATATAATGTAAATAAGAAAATTAAAAAAAATATTGAATATTATTTATTCATATAAGTAGATTTTTTAAACACCAGGAGGATCTATTTCTTAGTTTACTGTTTATTTGTTAAATAGATTTACTTTCCTAATTGCACAATTTTCGGGTCTTTTATGAATTATTGATCCGCAAAGACCGCAACAAAGCATAGCACTGAATTGACATGCATTCACGGACTTCTTTCATTTTCAAGTTGCCCGTATATCCCGCTCGATACGGCCCTCGTAGTGACTTTCCCGCTCGATACGGGAATTTCCGTTTCTCAATATCCACCACAAACCACAAACGACTTTATACGAGTTTCTCGCAATTGAAGTGACGCCACCAAGCGATATTATTTATCCTCACAGTCAAGACCTGTCGGCCATTTCAAGTCAATATATATAAATGTAAGATTATATTTTTTTTATATTATATAAGTTTTATATAGATGGTGTAAATATTTATAG
>APFE030975556.1:127750-156465 GCA_000404065.3 Pinus taeda | reverse complement strand
TATCATTTCAACCCCCCCCCACCCCACTTACCACTTACCACTCATGCCCCCCTCCAAAAACCACTCATCTTCAAACTCTCTCCCATATTGTGATTACAATACCCCACGTGGGCTCAACCCCACAGATCAACGATCGCAAGGGTTAATGGGAGATATCAAAGGAAAAGCATTTTAAATTATAGGTGTGCAAGATTCTATGTAACAAAGGAAGAAGACCCCTGAAGGGGAGTCGAAAGGCCCTAGCGCCCAAAGGACTAAGCACTTGGCCATAGCCCCTAGTCACATGAAGCAAAAGGGGCTAAAGTAGAAATGGATGCCCCATCCTATAAAATATTTTGTGTTAGAAATCCTGATATAATAATTCTACGACCAGCGAGTACAAAACTTTAAAAGGTGCGGTGGGTCGGCAACTGTGGCATTTGATAAGGAAGATGGAGCATTCAAACCTGGCATGTGCTGATCCAAAAAGGCCCTCTGCAACACAGAATCGAGGTCAACGGTGACAGAAGTAAACAAGGAGTGGTATTTCATGAAGACTTTATTGTCTAGAATGGTGCCTCCATACAAAGGGAAGACGAAGTACCCCCACAGGTCCTCTGCTTCAGTACTGTGGCATGAAACTAATAGTGCCCACTCCCTACTTTGAAGGATAAATGGTTCAAGCAATAAAGGTAGAAATGAAGGAAGTTAGCTGAGCAACACAGGAGGCCATACCCTAAGAAAACTACAACCTGAAGTAGAAGCAATCACAGTGATGGAAATGAAGATATTTTGTTAACATTGTTCATCTAATCGTTGACTAATTTTTTATCCTGTAATGTGCCACCATTTAATGAGGCTATTAATATTTTGTAATGATTTTGGGCCACAGAACGATCCTTGGCTGAGACAGCTAGTCGACCTGAGAACTGATATTTGGTCGAAGATATTTTGATGTAATGAATATTCAATGCTCCCCCTCTCTAGATAAATAGGGGGAAGCCCCCTCTCCAGATAAATACAGGGAAGCAACACTTCACAAAGGTTTAGAAATCCTAAAGAAAATGCTACGTGTTATTTTTAGATTGTATGTCTTTATAATACAGATCTTTCAAAATATCAAGATAATGGTGGTGATTCCCCCTTCGAGTATTACAGTATGTTATCCCTTTATTTAAAACCCATTATGTTCATGTTTCTTCTTTGAATTCATGCAATCATAGCTGCTAGAAATAGTTCATACTTCCTCACAGATTCATTTGTATTGACTTATTAATGCATGTACCTATAAGGATTATTGAGATTATATCTTTAAAATTGCACCACACAAATCATGTCATTCAGTCTCTCTTTTGTCCATTATATTTACCTGTAACTCAAATAAGTGTAAAAATTCTTAATGCCTCAAGATCTAAGAGTTAAATGTACAATTCTTGATGCTTTAAGCTCTATGTGATGAGTTACTCCTCCTTATCCTCTCTCATTACTCTACAAAATATTATTAAACTATAAGTCATTGAACTACTTGGCCTCCACTATTTTATGCATATATTTATGTGATTTATACATGTGAAGAAGTACCAGAAATTCATGGCTTACTCCTTTAGATGAATGAACCAACCCATTCCATTTAAATATATACAGATATAAAATATATGTGATGTCTTCAATTTCTTGAGAATCATACGAGACACAAAGAATCTAGATGTGCCTAGGCACTGGTCTTGTAAGAAATATGAGGTTGTCTCTGGGAACGACAACGTCTTCTGGCGCCATTGTCGGGGAAATTATTGAAGGATTTTTCCCCTGGGATACGACAATTTGAGCACTCTTTTTGTAGGTGAGCAAAGGAATTTTGATTGCATCCATATCACCTTGGTGACTCCATAAACCCCATTATCATTTATCATCCTAGCTTTTAAAATGCCTTGCACTCGCTCAGATACCTCTCAGCAAAAATTCCATTTGTATCTGACCCAGAGAAGTTAATTTTTAGGAAAGTCTAGAAGGAGAAAACTCTTATTCCCTGTGCTACCATCCCATCATTCTTTGAAGCTTCCCAATCCAAATCACAACCCATTATTATTCACTACTCGGGATTTACTCCTAAAACCCTTAAACACCCTACTTTCAATTTAGTCACTCCAACCACTATGGTTGTGGCCCAAATTCCTTAGAAAAATTTCAATCCCTCTCCATTAATCCAGATGGCTCTTCTGGGTTTTCTGCTAAATAAATATGCCCCTCTTGATTTACCTTAGCTTCTAAGTGCTATGCCCTAGGACTACCTCAATATTCTACCTAGGTTCAATGGGGAGGATGAAAACACTGCACAGAGACACATCAAAACCTTCTACACTTTTACTGAGAATCCAAACGTAGAATAGTGTGATGTGGTCATGAGACGTTTTATACAATCCCTTGATGGAGAAGCTAGAAAATGGTTTAAAGCCCTACCCAATGCCTTCATCACTACTTGGGAGGAACTTGAAAACTCTTTCACACAAAATTTAAGTGAAAAGAGAAATCATGAGTACCTCCTCATAGGTTTTAATGCTATGAGGAAGAAGCCAAAAGAGGATATCTAAGAATTTATAAAAAGTTTCAAAAAGAAATATAACAACCTGTTGGGTGAGATATGACCTCCTCCAGTTGCTACTCAAGTAGTTTTTTAGGAGCCTTTGAATCCAACTTTGGTTTTCTCGAAGGGAATAGAAGTCTCTCACTTTATATCAACTCCAAATTGATGTGCTTGAGGTGGAAGAAAATTTCACCTCAACCGATAATTCAAGAGGAGAGCATAAACCCACTGAGAATAAATGAGGGAAAGAAGAGGCATCCTCCTCTGTTCAAGCTATAGAATCATTAGACCTGAAGTGGGATGAATTGAATAAACTCATTAGGAGTTTATCATATAAGGTTGGAAATATTGAACTTGAGAACGAGAGTCTCTCCAAATAGTATGCTCAAGTCAACAACTGGGGTTATAACCCACAGTATTGAAGGCCTCCATTGTAGATACTTCTAAGGGAAAGAAAGGAACAACTTGATCAAAACCCTCATCCTCTATATTTAGAAGATGATCCTAATGAACAGTTGTTGGATCTACTTGAGATGGAAGGAAATTTGTATTCCACTTTCTCTTAAGAATAACATGAAAATATGGCTCACCAGGAGACTAGTCATGATAAAGAAGCAACAATGAGGAGGATATAGATTCTTATTATAAACAGTTTTCAGATTTCGTGCAAGCATAGCCACACCGAAAGTATGATCTAAGATCTTCTTGAAAAAGGTCAAGTGAACTAGAACAACAACAGGGAACTGCTCCCCAATTTATTCCCCCAGTACTAGATAAAGAGAAAGGTAAGATGAATCCTGACTCTTCCAAGATAAAAGTTTCCTCAAATATGAAAATCAATAGTTCCGAGGGACACATAGAAAAGGAGGGACTTGTTCTCAATAAAACTAAACTCAAGTGAACTATAACAACAAGAGGGAACTGCTCCCCAAGTTATTCCCCCAATACTAGATAAAGGGACAAGTAAGATGAATCCTGACTCTTCCAAGATAAAAGTTTCCTCAAATATGAAAAGCAATAGTTCCAAGGGACACATAGAAAAGGAGGGACCTGTTCTGCAGAAAACTGATAGTGGTAAGGAAGGAGAAGCAAATCCAGGAGGTATAGAAAAATTCCAACCTACATTCAATCTTTAGAAGGAGATTGAAAAGGTGAAGATTCACGTTCTTCTGATTGAGATTCTAAAGAAACCTACTTATAAAGCTCAACTCTCTCAATTCATACATCCATCCACCTTAGCACCAATCCATGATAGCTTAAACCTTCAAGAGCAAAGGGCAATAGTTTTTTTTGGGCCTCATGTGGAGGAACTCGATCCTTCTACTGCACCCTTATGCATGACCTAGTAATCCATGACCTCTTATTACATAATTGCATGTTGGATTCTGGAGCCTCACACAACTTCATGCCATTAGCAATGATGGAAAAAATGGTCTCGTAAATCACCAGGCCCTAAGAGGACCTATACTCCTTTGACTCTAAGAGGGTCAGATGTTTAGGAATGATAAAATATCTGGTGGTAAACCTGGCTCAGATCCCTGTAAAGAGCATAGTAATGGACATAGAGGTGTCAGATATTCCCCCTTGGTCGGCATGATTCTATCTAGATCTTGGGGTTCCAAGGTAGGGGACTCTATCAAGTTATATCTAACTTATGCCACCGTTCCCACGTCTAGTGGCGAAGAAAGGAGGTTTTACATAGAGTCCATGTTTGTAAAGACTGTGACCCTAGTTAAAGGCTCGAAAAACTCCCTAGTGCATGGAAAAGAAAACGATCTCTCCTGCTTGTTCCTAGAGAAAGATGAGACCATCTTAAAAGAAACATGAGTACGCCTAACAAGGAAGCTAGAACACCAACACGCAAATGAAAAAAAAGTATGGAAATTATAATTTGATGGGGAAAATTCTAAAGAATGAAATGGAGCAAGAGTATTGTTGGTGTTTTCTGAGGGCAGCCTGATACCCCTCTCATTCAAGCTGGAGTTTGAGAAGACCAACAATGTGGAGCAGTATTAAGCATTTCTCCTTGGATTACAAACAACAAAGAATATGAATATTTAATGTCTAATGATCTATGGATACTTTGAGTTGGTCGTAAGGCAAATCATAAATCAGCGCCAAGCCAAACACCCCAGACTAAGGACTTACCAAATGAACGGTGGGATTTAATTGATAACTTCTGCCTGGACTTTAATATCCAATTTCTACCCAGAGAAGGAAATAGAATGGCTGACTCCCTTACAGTAGCAGCAAGAATTTTCAGTCCCCCTCAAAATCTACTCCTCAAGTATGAGGTGGAAGTCAAGGACAAACCCTTTATACCTTATATTGTCAAGCACTGGCAAGTATTCGAGGATGACAACTAGGTGAAAATATTCATAGAAGTCAATGGTGAGTTTGCTAACTCAACCATCTATCAAGAAGAAGAAGAAGCATATCAAGAAACCACTTCATGGGAAGACTCAGTGGTTGGGTGAAACATTTTTCAACTAAAAGGGAATACCATCCCTCGTGGTCTAGTACCACTAGAAAGGATTTTTAATAAGGATGATGTAACCTCCAAACCCATGGCACCAAAGATAGATGATCAAGTAGAATATTGCAATATTGTCTCATAGGAGGAACACCATATGATCAAGCTATCCAAAAGAATCCCCTTTCAATACAAACAAAGGTGTTCAAATCTATTCAAAATGTACAAGGATGTTTTTGCTTGGTCTTATGAGGATTTGAAAGAATTTGATAGTAACATCATACAACATAATATTCCTTTAAAGGGTGGAATAAAACCATGCAAGAAGAAACTTAGCCAGATAAATCCACTCTTACACCCCTCACATTGAAAAAGAAGTGAGGAAGCTGCTACAAGAAAAGATCATAGTGCCTTTAAGGTACTCAGAGTGGGTGGCCAACTTAGTCCTAGTCCGAAAAAACAATGGAGAAATAAGTCTATGTGTATATTTTCGAAATTTGAACAGGGCGTCGTTGAAAGAGAACTATCTAATGCCTAATATGGATTATATATTGGAGAAGGTGATTCGCTCATTCAAAATGTCCATGATGGATGGGTTCTCTAGTTACAACCAAGTAGTTGTCCACCCTAATGATCAGAAGAAGACTGCTTTCACCACCCCGTGGGGAACATTCATGTATGCTCACATGCCTTTCGATATTATTAATGCAGGGGCCACATTTCAGAGATTTATGGACATATATTTTGTAGGAGAGCAAGACACATTCATGGTGGTTTATTTAGATGATATCACAGTCTCTTCTAAGACTGATGAAGAGCACATCCTCCATTTGAAGCTCGACTTTGATAAATGTAGGAGGTACGGTCGTTCTTTGAATCCTAAGAAATCTCAGCTTACCTCAAGTGAGAGGAAGCTACTAGGACACATAGTAGTGCAGGAAGGTGTAAATATCGATCCTAAGAGAGTCAAAGCCATCAGTCATATTCCTCTACCCAGGAATAAGAAAGAGGTCCAAGCCTTTTTGGGGAGAATAAATTTCTTGAGGAGGTTCATACCCAACTATGTAGAAATATTCAATGGTATTATGGACATGCTTAAGAAAGAAAATGAATTCAAGTGGAACCCTCCCCCCCGAGATTCTTTCATTAGAATTAAATGAGCTTTGGCTAAATCCCTGGTACTAGTCAGCCCCGGCTATTTAGCGCCTTCCTATATCTTCTCTTTTGCTTCTCCGCATATTGTTTCCGTAGTTCTACTATAGAAGAAAAAACATGCTTATGAACAACCCATCACCTTCTTCAGATAAGTCTTGAGGGATGTTGAACTGAAATATAGCATCTTGGAGAAACAAGTCTATGCACTAGTCAAGGCTTTGAAGCCATTTCATATGTATGTACTACAATCGGATATCATAGCATTTGTCCCAATGACAACAATCAAGGAAATCTTTGTGCAAGGAGACTGCAAAGGAAAAATAGGTAGGTGGATAGCAAAGATACTAGAATATGAGCTAAACATAAAGCCTACTGAGTTCATAAAATGCCAAGGGTTGGAAAAGGTTTTATTTCAATCTAATTGCCAAGCTTTAGGGATAAACATGACAATAGAGGAAGGCAGGCCAGAGGATCATCAGAGTAGGGTTAAAACATCTAAGTAGAAGATCTATGCTAAATAAGAGGGCTCACCCTCATATAATAACATCGTTCATTATCTCTTATATCCAATGGTATACTCTACTGAAAGGGCCTGGTGGGAGTATTTATGTTATGTCTAGTAGAGGGCGAAACCCATAAAGTGATGAGGATTTTCAAGAAGTAGTTTGCGGAGGTCACTACAGCTAGAAGACCACAACACATAAAATCCTTAAGGCATGATTCTACTATCCTACAATGTTTGGAAATTTTCATTCCCAGGTTAGGTCATGCCAGAAGTGCCAAGTGTTTGCTTAGAGGAAAAATCTTTCTCCTCTCCCCCTAATTCCAATACATGTGGAAGAACCTTTTAGGCAGTGGCGACTAGATTTCATATGAGAAATAAACCCACCATCCAGTGCCCAACACAAGTGGATATTTATGGCCACAGATTATTTCACCAAGTGGATAAAATCCATCCCAACCAGAAACACTACAAACTCAGTGGTAATCAATTATATGAAGGAGAACATATTATCTTGCTTTGGTTTTCCTATCAAAATTATCACTAATAATGCTCAGGTCTCCAAATCTTCCAAATTCATCAACTTCTGCCAAAAATTCGATATCATCATCAGGCAATCCCTCAAGGTAATGGCTTGGATAAGTCCTAAAAAAAATTTGGTGAGGGTGTGGAAGAATACCATCCTCAAGAATCAAAGGAACTAGGACTCCTAACTGAAGTTTGCCCTATGGACCAACCAAGTAACTCCTAAATGATCAATAGGGAAATCGCCTTTTGAGCTAGTGTATGATAAGACTACGGTCTTCCCAATCTGATTAGCGATGTCGGTGGTGAAGTTATTACAAGATGTTGAGGAAGAGCCAAGTGCCTTGACACGAAGGATAAATTAGTTGCTCGAGCTTCACAAAAATAGAGAACTTGTGGGGGCCAAATTGTCAAATTACCAACAAAAGATGAAATCCCTATTTGACAAGAAGGCCAAGGATGGACCTCTTCAACCAGGATATTTAGTCCTCCGATGAGACGTCTGACGAGAGATAAAGGAAAATTCGATCCACTATGGTTCAGCCCTTTCAAGATTGTAGAAGAGACGAAATAACACATACATGCTTGAAAATTTGGATGGTTAATAGTTGGAACTACTGGTAAATGGTCGGCTCCTCAAACTCTATTTCCAAAACTAGAGGTACCTGTCTTCCACTCATTGTAAATAACAGTGTGTGTATTCTAATTTTTATATGAAATTTCCAGTTTATGTTGAAAATTCCACTTTCACAAAATTATCATTTGTTAAGAAAAGACTCTATGCCCAAAGGATAAGTTCACAGTTTTTAGGTTCTCAACAACTTTCTAGCAAGGCACTGTCCCTAGATGGAGCCAATGTTTTCACCTTTTGAAAACAAAGTTATAGTTGTACAAAGAGTACCAAATAACTTATATTTTTGCATCCATCTTCCAAGCCACAAAATCTATCAAAGCGAAATCATACCCTCTCCACTAGATAGTGTACAGAATAAGCTTTCCAACTGTAGGTGGATGTCCAAAAACGGACTTCTGGATTAGAAGTTAGAGCAGATTGAAGATACCCTTTCAAGGCCAAAATGCAAAGGAAAAATGGCTAAGGGCTAGGCTGATCACAAATCGCAATCACAGTTTCCTAGCATCAATAGCAGGAGAGGTCGCAGCGAACCTACGATGGAGTGATCGTCGATATTAGTGATCACAAAAGCCAAATATCCAAGATGCGTCATATTGGCGATCAGTGAGATTTCAAAGTGTAGTACAAAGGGGAAAAGCTCCAATATTGGCAAATCAGCAATCGATAGGTCCAACGGACCATTCTTAAGGAATTGTGGGGAAATACGCCGATAACGTTAAAGTAGCAAGGGAGGGTCGATGCTAATTTACAAAAGAAATCAATTGCAAAACCTGAGGAAAGCATTCCTTTTCTCTCGCCTTCAGGGGAGCCACGTGGCGAAATACCATTGGTCCAAATGAATACACATGGCAACTGACATCAGCATGGCGTGGTAGTACAAAGGACATGTGGCATGCAGATTTGGCATTTTTAGGGATCCTATGGGGGAGTATCTAGGTGACATGTGTACCACTCAAGAGGTGCTACATGGCACTGATGACACCATCAATCTCAGGGTCCCTCCTTTGCCATCAAATAAACACCCCCCATCTCTGGATGAACCAGATTGACTTTGTCAGATCTACAACTCGCAAGCCTTCCCCCCCCCACCATGTTTCCCTTTATGAGCGAGGGGGGATCTGAAAAAGTAGTTTCCTTGTCGGGGCCCGCTAACACGTGTTTCTCTCATATCATTTTGCACCCCCCCTACCACTTAGCACTTACTGCTCATTCCCCCATCCAAAAACCACTCATCCTCACACTCTCTCCCCTATTGCGATTGTGATACCCCACGTGGGCCCAACCTCGCAGATCGACGATCGCAAGGGCCAAGGGGAGATATCAAAGGCAAAGCATTGTAAACCACTTGTCTGCGGGATTCTATGTATTAAAGAAAGAAGACCCCTAGAGGGGAGTCCAAAGGCCCTAGCACCCAAAGGACTAAGCACTTGGTCATAGCCCTGGGTCACGTGAAGCAAAAGGGGCTAAAGTGGATTTGGAGGCCCTTTCCTGTGAAATATATTCGGTGATAAATCCTTATATGAGAACTCTGTGACCAAGCAGTACAGAGCTTTAAAAATCACGGTGGGTTGATAGATGTGGCATTTAAAAAGTAAGATAGAACATTCAAACCTGGTATGGGCTAATATAGAAAGGCCCTCTATGACACGGAACTAGGGTCGACGCTGACAAAAGTAAACAAGGGGTTGGTATCTCGGGAAGACTTGATTATCCAACATGGTTCCTGTTATCACTCAGGTTGTTCCCCAAAACTTGTGAAAAGGGAATACGACCAAGGTAACTAGTAACCAATCTTTTAGATGCAATTTCTAGCCAAACTGCATCCAGAGAGGGCTCTCTCTTTATAATTTAACTTTGTTTTTTGAAGTATTTTATGCTAGTTATGATGTGCAGAGTTTTGTTTTAAGTTTTTTTGGATGGTGATTTTAAACAGAGCTGGGATACAAGTCTGAAACAGTTTATTCCATTGGGAAAATGGAGTCTATGAAGATGGACTGTTGAGTGTGTTTCTGTGATAAAGGGCAATACTACAGAGCAAGATAATCAATTTTGGAACAATATTGAAATCCGGAAATTGATGGAATGTAAGCCAGGGGTGAAGGGCAATCAAGAATCCTTCATCATGGTGGCAGAGGGAAAGTGCATGAATATTTTCAAGGAGCAGTGAAGAATTCCTTGGAAATTTTAAAAGTGAAAGAATTAGTGGAAACAGAAGCACCTAAGAATTTCTGTTTATCCTGATTCTGAAGAAAACATAAATAACAGCAGGAATTGAACACAGAGTGTATTTAAACAAGTTCTGGGCTATTCTTTTTCATTGTTGCTAAGATTATGAAACATATATGAAATTTGCAAACACAAAAAACACAAAACACAGTTTAGAATAACTTATTGATCCATAGAAAGACACAGGAATTCTGTAGTAGAGCCCAGAACATCAAATCCACATTCAGATAGTCCAACAGCAATGCACTTCAACAGCCTTTGTATTAAAAATATCAGAGCTATAGCATGGTCCAAAGAGGAAAATCACCAACCCTGAATACATTCCTTGGGGAGGTATTTATACAAAAAGAGAGTTACAAAATATCTTGTGTATAAGATATGAAGCAATAACTTCCTTCACCTACTCTGATAAGGGAATAAATGCAGAAATAAATGTAGGAGTAATTGTGGTTGTGTTGGCTGCTTTAACTGATAAGATATTTTTTATTTTTTAATTCAGGCAGGTCGGCTTGTCAGACGGAATGAGTCGAGGTTGCGGACAAGATCGACCTCCCTAGTATCTAAAGATATCTAGTGACTAGCAAGCCAATAAAAAACTATCTTTCTCTAAATATGCAATTAAAAACAAAGGCAAACAAGTGTTTTAGGCCTACCTTGGGTCCAACGCAAGTTTGTGGGAGCCTCACTCCTTTGCTCTGAATGAGCTTCCTTGAAGTAAGTCTACAAACACAAATAAGCAAACAAATTAAATAGCACCTGAAAATCCAATATCATAAAGCATATCCATCATAATGATCAAGGAGATTATGAAACAAACCACATAAGACAATTTGTTGAGAAAAATGAATCTGATTGTATTAACTCAGATCAAAGAAGAACTTTACAACCTGTGCCTTGATGTTGTTCAAGCTCCTCCCAAGGTCCGACAAGAAGTCTCCTCTTGACAAGTTTCACTCACCTCCCAATGAAGTCAAAAGGTATGTGATCTTTCCTCTTAAGCTTAACTAGGAAGTCCCAATTCCACCAGCATTTACCCTAAAAAATGTTCAGCTTCTAACCTCCCCAGCAACTAACCCAATGCCTTAATTTATAGTGCAATGGAGGGAAGTTACTAGGTCCTCCTTCAAAGGGATAAAGCCTTGCTTCAAAGGGATAGCTCCTCCTATCAAGGGATTATCTCCTTCTCTTTTGGGATGCATGAACCATCTTGGAGTGAACAATCCACGTCAAAATTCCTTCTAGAATCATCTAGAATTAACCCAAAGTGAGTTTTTTAGAATAAACTTGCGCCTTCTTGACTTTTACAGGGGTACGCACCCACCCCTTTACAAACAAAGGTTGCAGATACGCAGGTAATATGAACAAAGGGTGCAGGCCCGCAAGCAAAAGTGAGAGAAAGTGCGGAACCAGAGCTTTATTTATTTTTAATGTCTTTCTCTGATTTGCAAAGCTTGACATGAAGAGCTGAGGTCTGAGACTTGCTTAGGAGGACAGCATAAGTGATGATAGACCCATACTGACTGCAAATAGTCATGGTGACGATATTTTTGTGTAACAGATTGCCCCCTAAAGTGTGAAGTTTGTAGTAGATGAGGATTTCATTTATCATTTAGGAAGAGTGAAGTACTTTGTCATTTCGAGGATCATCTTGTGGAGAGCCTGGTTGGAACCTGTAAAAACATTCAATGCAAAATATATATGTGAGATCATATCATCGTTGAGGTAGGCATTCCCATACTCAGATCAAAACTAACTAGAAAACTAACTACTGCTCTGATATAGGAATGATCTTGTAATACATCACAAGTATAGACACATGTAGACGCAGTATGGATGCAGCCATCTATTTATGAATAGTCCACAGTATAATGAATACAAAATTCATCACATCTTGGATGGTGGAAACCAGATCCAGGTTCTTCATTTCTACTTCTCGAAATAGTACGATACTATCCATGCGAATGAATGTGTCGAAGTCGAACATGGTAGAAACCACTTGATTACCAATCAATCATGTAAATTGTTAACAAGTGTGAGAGAAACCACCAATAATTCCAATGGTTCTCAAAGTACTCAGTACAATCCATGAGATGTGATTAGATGTGTTGATGTCAAACATGTCACGGAATCCTTCGATCGAAGGTCAATGATGCAACCTATCATCGAAGGTGAGAAACCTGCCATTGAGGCATGCAGATCCCAGGGTACTGGCAATTTCTAGATCATCTTTCTAGATAGAGAGCTGAAGTGGATAGAAAGCGATCCGTCGTAGGCAAGCTTACAAAACGAAATCATAGATCAAGTTTGAATAATTTAGTTGCAAGGACTGGATCAGGGATGGTCAAGATGGATGACAGATATTTTGTAGATGAATGGCTTATTTGCACTGACCTCTTGAACACATAACTACACATCAGATGGTTTGGTGACAATTGACCCAAAGTTCATACCCAGAAACCGGCTGAAGACTTTCAATGTGGTTTGATCAATTGTTAGGCAAAGGATTTCCCAACCCAAGTGAATGAAAGTGTCATGTTCAAGAGTGGTTACAAAGTATGACAAACAGGCTCATTTGTCTCTCTTTTCCCCCACCATTTCGGGCAAGTACCTCTTTATTTTTTACAAGCTTGAGGAGGATAACATGTGCTTAATTATAAGCTCATCCTTCGGATGAGTCCAACTTAGTTTAAATTCAAACTCTAAGAAGGAGTGGTCCGTTCCTGTTTGTAATTGAACAGGTCCTTTACTATCGAAATTTAACGAGTCCAGTATAGGAGAAACTCGGCATTTTTCAATTTTAGAGAGTCTGAAAAAACTTAAGCAGACTCCAGGGTTGACCTTTTTCGTAAATTTGTGTCTCCCAAGCTCAAAAAAGTATAAAATAATACCTGAGAGAACCGCTTGATCTTTATGACCAAGGAGTACTTTTCATAATTAGTGTCTCTGATCCAAAAAAGTAAAAAAGCGATCAATGACATGTCGTTTTATGACCAATAACGAATTTGAAACGACAAAAATCCGGCAATATTTTCGTGTTACGGTCAGAAAAGGGCTGTAAGAGGACCGTCTTTTTAGTTCCATTTTAACGAGCTTAAAATGAAAAACTCGGCAATCTTTTCATGTTTTAGGAATCAGAAAAGAGCTTAAAGGTGACTCTAATGTTTTTTCATTGAAAATGACCGATTTCGCCTGAAAAATCTGTTATCCTGAACAAAAACTCAAACATTACTCATACCTATTTAAAATGGGTAAAAATGTTGCAAAAATTACCTTTTCAAAGTGAAACATAAATAAATTTGCAATTTACTTATTCAAAAAACTTATAAAAAGGACTTTTAACCATTCATTTTTACCGTTTGAGATTTGGGTGAGAAAAAAGGGTTTTTGGTCAGAAACTTCCCGTGAAGATTTTGGAAAATCCGTCCATCGGAATCGAACATCGTCTCCTCCAGGTAATCCACATCATCCTACTCTTCATTTCTATCCGATTCAAATTGTTTTTTAGGGGTTCATTTTATTTTGAGGAGGTTTTTAGGTTAAAAAACAGGCGCGCGGGGCCCGCGGGTTTACCACAGGGGACCCGCATACCCCGACTTTTTTGAAATGGGAAAATAGTTGAGGGTACGCACCTGCCATGAAGGTAAGGTGTGGGACACACGCACTGCCTCTAACTAGAGGGTGCATACCCCGCGCAAAGGTTTTTAAAACCTAATGAATTCAAAAATTAGCCAAAAAATTCAATTTTGTATATTCTAATTCGCCTTTTTATTGGATGCAGGATAAACATCATGCTTGATTGGCGAGAACGGGAGCATGAGGACGTATATATTTCCACGATGAATCATCAACCTTCGATTGATGCATTGAAGGCATGTGGCTTGTACAAATTCTGGGCCATACCTAGCATGAGGTCCCATGTGGACTTTCTGCAGTGGCTGGGGGATAGATGGAGCATACAGGACCAGTGCTTCTTCATTGGTAGGCACCAGCTCGAAATAGAGCCAGCAGACATATACTTTTTGACTGATTTTCCTAGGAGAGGTGAATATTTGACTCTATTCAGGACTAGGGCAGGTGGCCAGTCTGTCGAGAGCCTCCGGCTAGAGTACTGCAATGTCCAAAACCGAGACAAAGGGATAGATATCAAGACCATATCCCGTCCTGAACTCATGGTGATTGGGTTTACAGTTACCAGACTCTACGGTGGCACAACACTACATATAGCCACTGGATCCCAGATGCGGATGGTAGTTGATTTCTTTCGAGACACCATTTTCAACTGGTGTGATGCTGTGTTGGCTAATGTAAAATGCCAACTGACTAGGGCCAAAAACGGACAACTGAAGACCTTTGGATATGGTGCTATAGTTGTAAGCTTTGGTCTGGAGAGGGTTCCGATGTTGATTCCACAGCACCTCACTGTTGGAGCTGGGCTTCCTCGAGAGCCCAAACTGATTCGATGGGTTGCAGTTATGGCCCGTCATCCTGATGAGGGGATAGAGGTTGTTCGATTCAAACCTGAGTATTTCCAATGGTTGGAGAACCAGGTTTTTTCTATCTAGGACTTTCCTTATGCTGGGGTAGATTTTCGTGGTGACCCAGACATGGCTCTTCCACCAGGAGAGCAATGGGATGACTCAGGTAAAATCATTTTCAACATTTTCCTAATTTATTTGTTTTTGTTTTTATCTCGCCCCAAAACTGATAGTAAAAGTTTCAAATGCAGAGGTAGGCCCATGGTGACCAGCCGCTCTCCGGCCTTACGAGAGGAAACAACCAGCTACAGCGGCAGCCCCACAGGACGAATCAGTAGAGACTTTGGCAAAGTTAGAGAGCCATCTAGAGTGCTTGACAGGGGACATTCCAGAGACCAGCATAGATGACATTCCTCGTTGTCTTCAGCGCTATGTGATTGGGGTCCCAGGACCTTTTAGGAGGTTCCTTTGTAAGGTGGCCCGTGCAGTGGTTTCTTATCGAGATCATCACCAGTGATAGGATGATCGCCTATTGCAGTCACATATGACATTTTTGCTTTTTATACTTATCATTTTTGCTGATCATAAGGTGTTTTTCAACCTATGATCGAGGACGATGTATATTTTGACACACTTCTATATTATGTTATATCACTATTACCAGCTTATCTTGTTAAAAATATTATGGGATGTTTTTAAATTTACTTGTATGATTATTGCACATGGCTATTTAACGTTTGAGAAGCAATTGTATCTGCTAATGTATTTAAAGATCTTGGAATATGTTGATATTAAATATAGTCAAATTCACGTTCCAAGAGATGCACTCT
The DNA here is from genome assembly GCA_000404065.3 of Pinus taeda. Taxonomy (NCBI): domain Eukaryota; kingdom Viridiplantae; phylum Streptophyta; class Pinopsida; order Pinales; family Pinaceae; genus Pinus; species Pinus taeda. The sequence continues at coordinate 141,085 of APFE030975556.1, read as the reverse complement.
CAAAAATAATCTCAATAATACTGGATTTCTAATGGCGTATACTCTATTAAGCTATAATACGACGAGTTCAGAATCTAACCTCACTATCAAACTCCGAATCCCAAATGAAATAGATTCATATAATAACTCAATCACTTCACTATACTCTGCAATGTTGTTTGTTGTTTGACCGAGGCTTACCCCATGCATAGATACCAACTCATCAGAGGGCGAATAAATAACCCAAGTTGCGGAAGAAATATTCCATGTACTACAACAAGCACCATCAGTGAAACCAATGTATATTTGGAGAGGCGTCGACATCTGCGATATCCAAAGTAAAACCAAGATAAGCGGGAATAATGACAAAAAACACTCTCTAAGCTAAGCACACTTTTTAATCTAAAACACACTAGCTAGAAAGAAAACTATCCTAACTAAAAATCTCCACAGCCATCCTTAAGCATAATACCTCTTCAAGTAAAGACCATTTCTAGGTTTACCTAAAGAGACCCCGTCAAATTCTACCAATTCATAGGCCCCTTTTGCTAGCTTTCACTTGACAACGTAGGGACCATGCCACATAGGCGTGAATTTTGCAGCGCCTAATTTATCATTTGCCTGATCGTACAATAAGATTAGATCTCCTTCCAAAAAATTTGAGGGGTCACATTTCGATCATATTGAGCTTTAATACATTTTGCATGAGATTCGATTACTAATGCAGCATCGTGTCGATTCTCATCTAGCTGAGCCAATTATAACAAACTTATTTCCTCTTCGGAAGTGGCTGGAAGTAATTCAATGGCCATTCGTAATGACGAGATTTCGCACTCAATGGGTAACACAGCTTCTAGACCATAAACTAGGTGGAAAGAATTGAACCCTGTTGATGTTTTTACTGAGCTTCGATACGCCCAAAGCGCTGAAAATAGCATGTTATGCCAATTCCACCGATGAATCCCAATGATTCGTCAGATCATGATGACTATAACTTTGTTGATGGCTTCAACCAAACCATTAGCTTGTGGGTAATAAGGAGTCGAACTATCGTGACGCAAGCCAAGCTGGCCTGTAAGTTCAGTCATCATAACGTTTCAAAAATAACACCCATGATCAGTGATAATCGCTTATGGAACACCAAACCTAGCAATTATATGATTGAACATGAAAATCGCAGTTGTTTTTCCATCTGGCTCAAATGTAGGCATCGCCTCGGCCCACTTGGTAAAATAATCTACCGCAAGGATGATATACACATGCCCCCTGGCCGAGTGAGGGTTACATGTAATAAAATCGATACCCCATTTGGCAAAAGGACCAATGGAAATTATAGGGTGAAGAGGAGCGGGTGGAGCACGCATATTTCGATCAAAAATTTGGTAGTTGTGGCATTTTCAGACCGCGATAATACAATATTTAAACATAGATAGCCAGAAGTAGCCAACACGCAATATCTTTTGGGCTGCAGCATACCTAGACATATGACTGCCACATGCTTCAGAGTGACAGTCATTTAAGACCCTTTCGGCTTCCTCATGAGTTAAACAACGTCAAAAAACAGAGTTCGCCCCACAACGATAAAGAGTATCTCCAATAATTCTGAATTGTTGGGACTGGAATCTTATTTTTCAACGTTCCGGCCGTGAAATATGTGGCCGAAAGGATTGGGTTTGGAGATAGAAGATGAAATCCCCATACCACGGATCTAAAGTTTCGATTAGAAACAAGGATTCGTCCGCAATGGGCTCCTCCGCCACAGTTTCCGTGTCAAAACGCGGGAAGTCACACATTAACTCCGCAAAAACTAAAGATATCTTTGACTTAGACTTTTCAAATTCCAAGTCGAACTCCTGCAGGATCACAATCCATTTGGAGTACTTGCCCCCCAGCAATTGCTTGGTCAAAATATAGATCATAGGGTTGCAATCAGAAATGACTGTAGTCTTACGTAGTAAAATGTAATGACGAAAATGTTGGACAGCTTGAACGGCTGCCAATGCCAATTTCTCCACATGTGGGTATTTTATCTTAGTTGGATTTAAAGTTCGACTAAGGTAATATATCACATGTTCGGTACCGAATTCACCTTCCTGAACTAACACCATTCCGATGGTAGAATGGGAGGCAGCGAGATACAAGAAGTAGTCCTGGTTTTAGTTGGGAGGATGCAACAATGGTGCATGGGTCAACGCGTGTTTTAGTGCATCAAAATATTTCTCAGCTATCTCGTCCCAAAATAATGGAGTATTCTATTTCCACAACCAGGTAAAACCCTTTTTGATCTCGGCATATTTAGGGATGAATCGTCGTAAAAAGTTTGCTTTCCCTTGCAAAATTTGGAGTTGGCGAAGACTCGAAGGAGGAGGCAATTTGATAATGGCTTCAACCTTCGAGGGATCGACACAAATCCCAGCTTTCGAAACAACAAACCCAAGTAATCGACCTATTTCAATACAGAAAACACACTTGTGGGGATTCAACCTAATCCGATAATGCCTACACCTCATAAAGATTGCTCTTAAACAGACGAGATGATCAGCTCGATGTAATGAATGAGCAAGCAAGTCATTGAGATAGGGTTGCACAATGTGCTTGATATCATGAAAAGCATAAGACATGGCCCGTTGAAAATTTTCTCTGATGTTCTTAAGCCCAAAAGGTAATTTGCAATAAGAAAATGTCCCCCATGGACAAATGAAAGCCGTTTTTGGTTGATCAGCAGGTAGAATATTGATTTGATTGTATCCGGAAAAACCATCCATGAAGGAGAAAATTTCATTGTCGGCACAATCATTAATGATTTGATCGATATAGGGAGTTAGGTAATTGTCCATTGGACAGGCTCGATTAATGTCCCTATAATCGATACATATTCTTATTGTCCCTTGCTTTTTGTTACAGGAACAATATTCGATACCCAATCCGTTAACGAGATCAGATAAATGAAACCTGCTTTGAGTAATTTTTCAACTTCTGCTTTAATTTCAGCAGCTTTTCTTAGGTGAATCTGATACAAACGTTGCCGAACAGGTTTAGCATCCGGGTAAGTTTTGATTCCATGAATAGAAATTGTGGGGTCAATTCCTGGCATTTCCTCATATGACCAGGCAAACACGTCGCGGAATTCTTGAAATAGGGCCTTATATGTTTGAATTTCTTCTTCCATACAAGAGGCACCTATATGAACGTTTTCAACAATTCCAAGCTTAACCGAAATGTCAAGGGGAATAGTTCGAGAAATATTTCTTAAGTTTAACTCGCAATCAGGATGTTTCATTGGATTCTGAGCTTCCTTGACATATTCAGTCGTAAAAATTGATGAAAAATCATTTTCAAAACGATCTCCCTCAGGTAAAAACGACGATTTGTGATGAAGATCTTCCCATGGTAACTCATCGACGCATAGGATTTCATGAATTTTCTCATTAGTGTGAACAAGTTTAGAAAACGTTATTGAATCCAAGTTTGATGTTGAAAGTGATTCCTCATGGGCCACATTCATTAAGTCAATTTGGGTTGATGATGTGTCGGAGAACGACTGCACAGCTTGATACGCAAGTTCATACGGACTCAAAGGCATAAGATCTCCAAACGAGTCTATCTCAGATGCAAAAGGTATGATTCAAACATCATTATAAACAATGGTGTCTAATGAAATCATATGAATGGTTGCAATAGAATACGATGCATTGATAGGAGGAAAAGGAAAAGCTCCCAGTAAACTGGCATCTTTAACTAGTCCTACTCCAACATCCTTATATGGGATAGTCATTTTACCAACATGTTTAATGCTTTCAGCAGAGGCTGGGTCAGATGAAAAGTAAGACAATTGGTCTAAGGTTACGATCTTTCCATTATGAGGGAACTTTATAATCTGAAAGACCGATGAAACGATAATTGTCATAGCATAAGACCAACTACGACCCAAGAGAAGGTTGTAATCTAGAGGGGCATCAACCACCTCCACATCTAGATTAACGGTTTTACCTTCAACCCCTATAGGTAAATCCTGTAGAATGCCAAAAGGATGAAACCCACATCCATCAAAGGCCTTTAGAATTGTTGGGGATTGGTTTAGTGAAGGAGAACCAAGTGATCTCCAACACTGTATCGACATAATACACATTGAAGCTCCCTCATCAATCATAGTCCTATGAACAGGTCTGTTTTTGACTATCACTGGAATCTGGATAGCCATTTGATGAGGTAAGCGCGGTGCACTATTTTCTAGTTTGAAAATGATAAGGTTTGGGTCCTTAACGTCAACAGTGCCTATAGCCGACAAAAGTAATTTACGTTGTGTTGGACATGATTGTAGCACTTCCAAAGCCGGCATTGCTGAAGATGAAATAGCTAAATCTTCAACAATTCTATAGTTCTGAGCCGCTCTCGCATGTGGAATGAAAGATGAATTTCGAAATATACCCTTGGTGGGTGGTTTGATTACTAAGTCTGGATTAGGTTTCTCGATCTGTAGTGGACCAGAACCGGGAGCTGAGGTTGGTGGATTAGAATGAGAAGATTCTACTTCTTTACCATCAACAGAATTTTTACTTCCATAATCTTGTGATCGAGTCGCAATCCTAACATGGGACATCATCAGTATGGGTTCTTTGTTGGCACTTGAGGAAGAACCTATCATCTTACTGTCTTGATTTGGAAAAGGATACTTCAAAACAGCAGGAGTTTGGGAACCTTCGACAATTTTTGCAACCTCTGCACGATGAGGGCAGTCTCTCATAAAATGTTCTTCGTCACAAATGAGACAATGATAACGAGGTTTGCATTTTTCATTAGTTGATTCCACTTTTTCTGGTTTCTCTTTCGAATACTTATCTGTGTTATTCTTCTTCTTCCCTTTCTTCTTACCACCAGTTTTTGATTTAGCTGTAGATGACTCTACAACATGAATAACAGCGGAAAGTTCCACGGAAGAATCTCCTGTTGGGGAATCTAGCAAGGTTATGATAGGAGAAGAATTCTTGGAAGACTTCTTCTTACTTTTGGTATTAACTGTACCAATCATACCATCAGTGGCATGAGACCCTGAAGGAGCTGCAGCGATTTGATTTTGCTTGGGAAGATCGGGGATTTTCTTGTGTAACGTACCTGACTAAGTATAAACTAAGTCAAGGTACTGTTCTTGAGCAATTACATGCTCCTCAGTAACAACTCCGGCCTTAGCTACATCCTTAGTGATCTTGTGCAGTAAATATTTTACAAACCATTCAGCTAAGATCTGATCCGGGATAAAAACTTTCACTAAATGTCGTCTAGATCGCCATTCATGAATTTGATCTGAAATGTAAGTGGATGTTGACTGCTTTAACGAAGTTAATAATTCCGTTCCATTGTCATATCTGACTGGCAACTGAAAATGAGTTAAAAACGAAGTAGCTAACTGACTAAAGTTATAAAAAGTGGCTCGTGGTAACTCAATGTACCACTTGGCCGTGAGACCAATTAGAGTGCGCTGGAAAAGTCTTAAACAAATTGAATCATCTGAAATGGAATTAGATGCACACCAGAGGTGATTAGTCATCACATGGTTCGACGGGTCCTCTCCTGGCTTACCTTCAAACTTAGGAATATCACTAGGCAACTTATGCAGCATTGGCGGCCAAAACAGAAGATAGTTAATTGGATCATTCGTAAGGCGCGTCAAATCAGGCAAGTCCAAAGTTACGATAAACGGTAACTAACGATTAGGGTCCCTAAAACTCTCGGTCGTCAGACCAGCCCGAGGAGGAGGATATCCAGGATAACTGGGAATTGGAATTGCATTTGGGATATTATATCCTCCCAGAAAACCAGGATTAACCAGACTATACTGGGGTCGCTGAGGTTGTTGATATGTATACCCAAGTTATGGTTGATACTGATAGACTGGTTTCTGCACAACAGGACCGAATTGGTACTGTCCTTGGTATGGTTGTTGAATAAATTGAGGTTGATTGGTGACAACAGTACTTAAACCTAGTTGTCCTACATGCATCTGAACTGAAATGTGGACTATGGATCCAGACTGAGGTAAAGATGTCTAAGGAGTAGATACAGGGACAGTAGAAACCAGAGCTGTTGATACTCCAGAAGTAGGTGGGGTAGATGAAACAGATGTTGCAGTAGTTGTAGCAGACGTTTGAGGTGGAGTACGAGGCGTACTAGGCCTAGACTGAGAAACTACAGAAGGTGCAAAAGTTTGAACAGTAGACTGGACAGGTTGCTGGGGTGAACCAGAAACCAAGGGTTGTCCAGTTTCAGATGACAACTGCACATTCGATTGCAAGTCTTGTTGGGATTGAGATGGATCCCACACTAAGTTCATTCCAGGGTATGGACCCATAACAAGCTGAGAATATTGAGGACCATAACCGAGTTGAGGGTAGGGTTGATAATTCAACGGTACATTTCCAGATCCTTGAACATATGATTGACTGGAAGGTGGTTGGTAACCTTGGGTTGGGTACTGACCTTGGGGTTGATAATCTTGAGGCACGTACTGATACTGGGGTTGACCTTGAGGTACATATTGATACTAGGGTTGACCTTGAGGTACATATTGATATTGGGGTTGACCTTGAGGTACATATTGAGTCTGAGGTTGACCTTGAGGAACATACTGTCCCGTAGGTATGTACTGTCCTTGAGGTTGCCCCCCACACGATACTTGAGGATTTTGAGGCTGCCCCCCAGGCGATGACTAGCCACCTTGAGGTTGATAATTGGGAATAGTACCCGACATCATGAGAATATCTTCTACACTCAACGGCTTAGTACCATTATTTCCAATTAATAACCTGTTTGGTCAATTTAGTGTTGTCTAAATTGCTATCATAAATTGTCAACCCGGGGCTCGTAAGTTGATGAAGTGAAGTGTACAATATATACTTAAGTAGCCTTTCCTAGTTCTTTTTGTCGTTTTTAGTTTATGTATAAATTATATTCCTAATATGATGTGATGAATTTATAAACAAGTGAGTGAATGTGTGTGTATGTGATGATTTCTAAATTCCTCTTAAATTTTTAAAGAGAAAACTTGAATAATGACTTGAAATGAAACTAAAGCATCAAATGAAAGCAAAGCATTAAACGAAAGACTAATGGCACTAGTCCAATACCCTTACTGCTGTTAGAAATGGAAATAATATTTTCATTAACTCTGCTGAAAGCAAAAGCACTACTCTAGGAATCCAAAATTTAAATGACAAATCACACTACGTATTCTTCCTTAACCTTCTACCTTTAGCTGAATTGATCATGTGAAAAAGAAGAGTTAGGAGTGAATTGGCAATATGAGTCTAGAAACTAAATAAATCAAGTTGCAGTTAGATAATATTTTGGTCCCATAAAGATTATTGCATTATGATAAACAGAACCATTAAGAGATTAGCATCTTGATAAAACTTTGATAAAGTAAACAAAATAAAGAAACTAGCTAATCAAGTAACTAATGAAAATCTCAGCAAAAAGTCAGCAGTTGAGGTAAGACACTTCAGATGCCACTAGTGTTAAAAAGAAGTAAAAGCACACTATCCCGGGCTCCTAATCAAAGCTGTAAAAACACACTGATCAGTCATGAAGATTAAAGAAATACAAAACAACATAATTCAAAACTGTACATTAATATACATGATCAAGTAAAGAAAAAGAAATGCAGAATAAGGAAATTTCAAAGGTCTACTATACAATGTTGTAGCAGACAGGGGGCCTCCATCCACTTCAACCAATTAAAAAGATCAGTCTACATGGATAGGAAACAGAACTGTCTTCTTCAAATTAAATCAACTCATAATAAACACAGTGGGAAGCGTAAAACGCTTTATAAAAAGGTCTTCAAAACAGAGTTTATGACAGCAAAGTATTAAACCACATCAGACTAACTATTCAGCGTATGGAAACACTTTATTTATAGCAAAAACATCAACTGTCTTATGCGTAAATGAAGCTAACTAACAGCTAGGAAAAGGACACGTCTAGCAGCACCGAGCTCGGATCTAGGGAACGGTCATCGTGGTCTAATAAATCTGGTGTTGGATTTTGGTCCCCTGCAATCGTCGTGGCTAACGGAGAAGCCGGCTGTGACTTACGTGCTCCAACCGAACACATAGAGCCATGCCACCATTTGCAACCTTGTTGTTTGACCCAAGCTATCTCTGCGTTGACCAGGGGTGTCGTTGGCCAGTTTGGTTGAACCGATAGCACACGTACCATGTACACAGTCATACAAACTTGCCCATGTGGCTCATTTCTCTAGAAGACACCTGGATCATATCAAACAAGAAAATAGCTGTGGAATCTGGGATCAGCTGCGGAATCAGTGCTCAGCCGCGGAAACCTATAACAGCTGCGGAATTGTTGTACTTGAACCAAAAATCTAAACCAACAGTCAACCATTAGCACAGTTAGCAAATCATGTTAAAAATTCCTATAATGCAATGAATCGAACAAGTTGATGAAGGAAATGATGACAAAAGAAGGAGATAAGTAGGAAAAAGGTTGTTGCGAGGATGGGTAAATGAGTGCAGGTTTGAGGCTCAACAAACCCCCACTGTGAAGGTGTTGCATGTCCTCATGCAACCAAAACTTGTCATGATTTCTCAGTTTATATGCTCACATGCCTCTGCCAAGACATCCAACCTTCTCCTTTTTCTTCTCACTGCCATATTTACTTTTGGTTTCTTAACCAAACATCTAAACCTCAAATTAATTAAGGCCCTGCTCAACTTCTTGCATTTCTTTTTCAATTTTCTATTCTTTTTCTGCCAGAGACCCAAGTGAAGCATTGTATTGTCATGGACCATTTTGTCCACTTTGCTCTGTTCTTTTAAGGCTTCATTCTCCTACTTAATGTGCCGGTTCAAGACTTCCAACTCAAATACCTCTTGTTTTAGAGATTTGACCTGTTCATCATGAGGTGCTATAGTGCTTGGACTGGCAGCAGATTGCTCTAAGGTCTCCAAGTAATCATATGATTTCTGCTGATCAGGGTCTATATCAGGTGTTTGTCTTGGTCTGAACTCAAAATCTTGAAAACTGCCTTCTCTCTCTTGCCGGAAGGGACTTTCTTCCCATGGAGGACTAGGCTCAACATCTAGCTGAATTGGAGACTTTTCTGGTGTGCCTAAGTCAACAAAATGGGACTGTTTGCCTTTGGTCACACTCCATTTTCCTTTCAACCTACTGCTTCTCCTTACTTGTACATTAGTGCTCTTCTGCTGGGCACTATGTTTCTCTTTTCGTTTTCTCTTTGAGAGGGCAGTGGTTTGCAGTTGCACTAATCTGTCAGCTAGTGTCTGGGATTCTTCAATTGAGGGCTCTGGTGAAGGAATTGATTCTTGCAAAATGGTTTTCCCTTTATCCCCCTTTTGTCTTTTAGTGCTGACTCCCTTTTTCCTTTCCTCTCTGGCAGTTGCCTGGGCAGTCTTTGGAGCAGTTTCTACAACAGTCTTTTTGGCAGTTTCTTGGTCAATAATTTCTTTTCCTCCTCTCCTATTTCTTTTTGGTACCCTAGGAGAGCTACTGGAGGCTTCAACTACCTCTTGAAAATGGTTCCTAATGAGAAACTTCTCCCATGTATCCTTTTTATTTTTCAACTGTTCCTCAATTAGAATCTTAATAAGCCCATGGTGATACAAATGGGGTTCAATGTTTCCCACATTTTTCTGAACAGTGTTACACATTTTCTTTAAACTAGCAAATAAGAAACAGGGTAAATTGATCGCTCTGTCTTCCATGAAATGCATCATGAGTCTTGTATGGTATATATACATGACACCGAAACGGCTTTCACATGTTAAAAATTTTTGAACAAGAAGCAATAATGAAGTCCATTCCTCTTTAATGACACGTACAAGGATACCCTTGGTGAAAATGGAAGTATCCATACCTGGATTCTTAAGCATTTTTCTCCATTCTTGATCTTCCACTGTCCTATTTTTGAACCAGCGTTCTCCAGTTTGAGGCAATTCAGTTGTTGTGGCCAGGGTACTCTCGGTTAAGGTGAACTGTAAGTCACCTACCTCCACGGCTTTTCCGTCAAACGACCGGGCAAATGCCTTTGTCACTTCCTTATGGTACCCATTAAATTTTTGAATAAACTTCAGCCATTCGGCCTTTTGCAGTGCTTCTCTGACCTGTGGGTAACCCTCTAAAAACTTTGAACCCTCCGGTTCTGCTCTCAACAGCTTTCCCATTCTCGGTTCTCCGTTGCACTTAAAGCTTCTACAGTGGGTATGGATGTTTGAGGAGAATACTTCTACGAGAAAACAGAGGAATTACGGTTGTATAGTAACCGTAATGCAATGAATAGTGAGGTGCAGAATTCGGGGTTTTGAACAGTGAGGTGAGGAAAAACAGAGAGGGATTTTACAATGAAATGAGAGCGATGTATGAAAATGAAATGAAGCCAGTGGTATGAGGGTAGAAATGAATACGGCTACAAGTTTTATGCATGCGAGTGCAACGGTCAAATTTATGAGCTTTGAGTGGCTGCATACACTTGGCTGCGGAAATGATCATATGGAGAGTCATGGTACACCGGTATACGTCACTGAGGTATGAATGATTAATAGAAGAGTAGCTCGTATTACGTTCGGATCAGTAAGGATTAGGAAACCGTTAGGAGGGTGATGAGGTGGATGAGGCGAGATCGTGGACGAGGAGTGGGATAACTTGTTAATCATTACATTAAGTGACTCCTACCACGAATTGAAACTATGAAAAAATGATATTAAACGGTTGATTAGAAATTTTGGAACATACCTTTATATATTTGCATCTGATTCCCTTACTGATTATGGTAGCTAACTTTTGATTGCTTTCTAGTCTTGCAGGTGCTATGTATCCTTGCTGCTCTTTTGATGATGATACCTCTGAATTTTTATTTTTTATTTTTTATTTTTTGAACACAGAATTGTTTTCTTTGCAGAGACAGAGTGTATTGGCTACGGAAACTCGGTATGAGCTACGGAATCTGCAACAATACTTTTATGCCTGCACAAAGATGATTAGAACAAACTGATCTGGATGGAATAGTCCTGAGAGGGACTTTATTGGTGGAAGTGAGATAGGATGAATGAAGTGAAAGATGAATGAAGTGAGATGAAATGAAATGAAACATGGAGTGAAGCGGAATGAAATGAGGATGGAATGATGGTGAAAAAAAAAGAGATTTTTTTGGAAACTATAGTGTCAGGTGACCCTGATTTTCACCTTATATTTTCTGCATAAGACTGCCAATCCAAGATTGGTTTTCAGGCTTATACACAATTTTTTTTATTTTTTATTTTTTCTTCGAAACAGAGAGAAATAAAGATTAGGCTGATGGAGGAGAAGAATTCTTCTCCACTAGCCTCATTGCAGAACTTTCTTGAAATATTTTAACAAAGTCCTCTTTTGAGAGTGGCTTATGATAGATCTTCAAGCGGTGCCCATTCACAATAAGAGGAGTCTGGAACTCATCAATTGTCTTGATTCGGACTGCTCCATTACTAAAGACTTCATCAATCTCATATGGCCCAAGCCAATGAGTTTGGAATTTCCCTTTGAAGTCCTTAAACTTTGAATCAAATAGTAGCACCCAATCTCCTTTTTGAAACTTCTTCTCTTTGATAAATCGATCATGCCATTTGGTCCTTTGGTGTTGAACTAGATCGGTTCTCAGAATTGCATATTGTCTTATTTCATCTAGTTCATTTAACTGGTCCATTATGTGCTTTTGGGCTTCTGTTAAGCTCATTCCCAACTGAACTGCCATCTTGAAGGTCTTGATCTGAAACTCAATGGGGAGCAGGACTTCTTTCCCATAAACAAGTTCATAGGGAGAATGTCCTGTTGTGTTCCTCCATGTAGTTCTATAGGCCCACAAGGCTTCAGGAAGCCTCTCTACCCAATCTCTTCTGTGGAGATGAACAGTCTTGGTGATGATGCTCTCAAGAACTTTATTTGTAGATTCCACTTGGCCATTTGCTTGCGGATGGTATGGAGTAGACTTTCTATGCTTGATTTTGTATTCCTCCATCAGCTTTTCCATCAATTTAGATGTAAATCAACTTCCCTGATCTGTCACAATTTCTCTTGGGACACCAAAACGAGTAAATATATCCTCAAAAAGAAATTGAACAACTGAATTTTCAGTTGCAGAAGGCAATGCTCTGGCTTCTACCCACTTAGTAACATAATCAGTGCAAACCAATATATACTTTTTTTGTTTGGATGGTGGATTAATAGGTCCAACGAAATCTAGAGCCCATTTCTCAAAGGGTTCGATGAGTACATGTGGCTGTAGAGGCATTTCATTTGAAGGAGTTGGTCTCCCAACTCTTTGGCAGCTGTCACACCTTTTAACATATTGCTTTGCATCCTTGAAGAGAGAAGGCCAATAATATCCTAAAGAAAGGATTTTATAGGCCGTCCTCTTGTCAGAAAAGTGTCCGCCGCATGTTTCATCATGACATGCCTTAAGTATGTCAGACATTTCATCTTCCCACACACATCTTCTGATTACACAATCTAGCCCTGTTTTGAACAATTCATTAGAAATCTAAGAATACTTTGAACTCTCCTGAATGATTTTCCTTTTTTCATTGGGAAATAAGTGTGAAGGAAGCTTCCCTGTAACCAAATAGTTAGCAATATCTGCATACCAAGGAGTTTTAGTAGTTACTGCAAACAGATATTCATCCGGAAACTTATCTTCTACTGGAGAATCTTCATTAGTATTTTGAATTCTAGACAAGAAATCAGCTACTGTATTTTGCTTTCCTGGTCTATCTAACACAGTAATGTTGAATTCTTGTAACAGTAAAAGCCATATTGTGACTCTGCCATTGGTAACAAGTTTATTCATGAGATATCTAATGGCAGAATGATCAGTATGGACAAAAGTTTCATAACCTGTTATGTAGTGTCTAAACTTGTTGATTGCATGAACAACGGCTAAGAACTCTTTCTCAGTCACAGTATAATTTAACTCAGTGGGATTCAAATTTTTACTGGTGTAATAAATGGCATAAGGGATTAAATCCTTTTGACCCAACACAGCTCCTAGAGCTGTATTTGAAGCATCTGTTGAAATTTGAAAAGGGAGTTTCCAATTTGGTCCCCTCAAAATGGGTGCTTCAGATATTCTAGTTTTTAAAGCTTCAAAAGTAGACTAACAGTCGGAATCCCATTTGAATTCACAGTCCTTGGTAAGTAATTTAAAGAGAGGAGATGCTATTTTGGTGAAGTTTTCAATGAATCTTCTATAATAACCAGTAAACCCAAGAAAACTTCTAACATCTTTTTGACAATTTGGAATTGGTAACTTGGAGATGACTTCAAGTTTTGATTTATCAACCTTAATTCCATCTC